>WSXT02066945.1:0-12444 GCA_011762715.2 Neuroterus valhalla | reverse complement strand
TCACTGTTTCGTGACTTTTGTGAATCTTGCTTCTAGATTCACAAAAGAGTGATTGGTCACATTTAGAACCCCTTTTCTTGGGTTTTCTGTAGAAACAATATGTATTATAACTAAGAAAAAGAACCAAGGAAAACGGGTTCGAGATACGACCCATCACTATTTCGTGACTTTTGTGAATCTTACGAAAATCCAAATCAAATTTCGAGATATATGAATATCGATACATATGCATGAAATTGTATAGGTGTGAAATTTTTAATTTATAAATTGAAAAATTGAATTTCATTGCTGCCAACTTGAATTTACGAAATAGTATATTATGCTCGTCTATTATAACTCGTCTTCGGTCTCGTGCGCCTTCGGCACAGTCGACCTTCGACTCGTTCGGTAAACATCGCGCTCAACAAAAAACGCGTCTATCCGTAGTTGCATACGATATTTTCTTCAACCAATGCATGAATACATGGGGTTTCGAGTTTTTTTCCCTTCAGCTGGAGTTTTTTTCCCTGCTAGGAGTTTTTTTCCCTTCTCTGAAAATAGCAACTTCTGGCTCGCTTCACACGCTCGAAAACCCGTGTTTTTCATGCATGTGTTAAAGAAATATATTTTTTGAGTGAACAAAAAGGCAAAACTACTAAAAATACAAAAAATTTGGCATTTCCATACGACCCTTATCTTCAATTGAGTTGCAATTTCCAACTGCATCTTAAATAGGCATTTTTTATCCATACCTCCATTCGCAACTTTATTATATTTTTCTCAAAATGAAAAAAAATGAAATGACTAAAAATTTTAATATTTTAAATTTGAACAAGTTTCCGATCACGTATCGGGCTGAAAACTCAACACTACATATGTACCATTAAATTAAACAATTGCAACCACTTTGCAAAATTATTGCATTTTTTCTCACTGAGCCATACTTTTAAAAAATTGAGGATCAACAAATATAAAGAACTGCATGGAGCGTATAAACATTGAGTTTCCAAATCTTACGTGTAGTTCTAAACAATAATATAAAACATTATGCAAGTTTGCAACTTTATTATAATTTTTTTCTGAAAGGCATCAACAAAACTTCAATTAATCCATAAATAAACATGTTTCAGACCTTCAAATCGGTTGCAAATTCAAATTTTTTATTAAGAGACTAAATTCAATGTACTATTCCATTTGCAGAAATACTCAATTTTTTCTCGAGCGTCGATTCAATAAAATGCCATTTCTTATAAAAAAATACAAGTTCCTGACTTCTGACGGGGTTGCAAATCAACATTGTTCATTAGGCAAGTACGTTTTATGTAACTGCAAAGTTTTAAAAACATTACATTTTATGTCAAATTTTGCCTTTAATTCAGCCCTGTTGACTGGCGTATACAGAGTTTTATTTTGACAACTTTTTCGATAATCCGCCATAGTCTGTAGACATTGCAGGATGCCTTATTTGCACCTTGGAATATTAGGCCACAACTCTATGCATGAAGGTAGCCTGCATGCATTCGAAGGAGACGATTTTTTCACGTGATATATATTACGATCACTGATCTGTATTATACTGTGGATAGAAGATAACAATGTATTAACATAGTCATTTGGCTCAAGAAGATAAATTGTGACGTAATCCACAATCCAGGGTAATATCCAGATCAGGCCCGCATTTGTGACGTCATACAGTATTCAACGTGTAATACAGATCAGTGTCAGAGGGCGGCCCTCTAAAAGGTGTGGATAATCAAGCCGCCATATTGGTTCTGGAACCTACAAGAAGAAGAATCATAAGTTTTGAAAAGAATATGGCGGCTTGATCATTCCCACCTATAAAAGGGC
This sequence comes from Neuroterus valhalla, assembly GCA_011762715.2. Classification (NCBI taxonomy): domain Eukaryota; kingdom Metazoa; phylum Arthropoda; class Insecta; order Hymenoptera; family Cynipidae; genus Neuroterus; species Neuroterus valhalla. The sequence continues at coordinate 10,617 of WSXT02066945.1, read as the reverse complement.
CCTTGTTTTACTTATTCCAATTAATACACCATCTATACTTCAAAGACCATGGCCTGAATTCGAAACAGCACCTGTCAAAAATATTCTACCTGGTTGGCTTATAGTAACCAAAGTGCCACGGTAAAGTAAACACCGTTCAGATTCTACCTGAAACAAAATTTGATCCCAAGTTTTAACTGTGCTATGCCGAACTTGAATTCATTGGAAGGCCCTCTTCTTGGGCCTATAACCTGTTAAAACTGTCCATGTAAGTACTTCTGTCAATGGAGGTAATGGTCCATAGAGTCAACTGGAGGAATTGTGCCGGAAAACGGTTAAGTCAAGAGAACAATTTTGCAGGAGCAAATTAGCAGATCCTCTCGTTGCCTCACACCCTTTGTTATTCTCCTTCCGTCTCTTATCCCAGAGGAGATCCCCACTTGCCGTGAACATTTGAACACGACGGGGGTGGTTTTCCTCCAGGATTAAATGGAGCGCCTAGATGACCGATGCTTGACTTCTCTACCACGGGACGAACAAGGGGATTTCGAGGGTGGGACGTGGAAAACAAGATAAAACAAGGATAAAGCTCGCTTAGCCAACCCCCTACCAGAACATTTCATGAATGTGGGGGTTTGAGGTACCAGAAAAGGACGGCGACGGGTAGCTTTCAAAGCGCCTAATCGTCGAATCGTTTCGCTCCACTTGCCTCACCCGACATCTCCTTCTTTCTTGATTTGCTCCTACTCATCTTCATCTACTGAGGGTTGCGAGCGCAGTCGAATTCAAAATTCCCTCACTCCACCTGATCAGAAGATGAAATTTGATGATCACTATTTTTGTATGCCCCAAACTTTTTATATTATATATTTATTTATATTTTTTCTTAACGAAAAATATAATAGTTGATATTTCAACATAATGGTTCAATTGTCAACCAATGAGAATAATTTTCTACAGAAAAAAACGAATCTCCAACTGAACAGTTGATTTATCACCAACAAAGACGGCTTTTCAATGAATTTGATGAATTTAAAACCGATTAGTTGATATTTCAACAAAATGATTTAATTTTTCAACAAGGGAGATTGTACTTTCACGAAATTGTAACATTTTCGACCAAATTATCGAATTTTCAAGCTAACAAGACGAAATTTCTGAAGAAAAGTTATTTTGTCAATCAGCGAATATTTTTTGGATCAGAAAAAAAATTTCAATCAAATTTTTTAATTTTCAAACCAAAAAGATAATTTGAACAATTAACAAGAAAGAAGATGCATCGATTACCAAACAAGTTGTTGATAGTTAGAATAAAAACGAAAAATGGGACAACTTTTTCAGAATAAAAACTTATTAAACTTGCAACTAAAAATAAAAATTTTCAACCAAATAGCAGAACTTTTACCCAACAGTTCCATTTTCAACAAATAAGAATTTCCTTTCAAGAAGACAATTTTTCAACGGAACAGATGAATTTCCAAACAAAAAGTTGGAGTTTAAACAATATGTTGTATTTAAAAAAAAAACAAAGAATTAACTTCAAAAATAGTGTGATTGAACAGGAAATTTTACAACAAAGAACAATTCGTCAATGCCAAAAAAAAATAAATTATTCAATCAAATTTTTCGATTTTAATCCAAAAATCTCATTTTCAACATTTGACAGGAAATACATGCATCAATCATCCAACGGATTTGTTGAATCTTCAACTGAAAACAGGAAATTCTTTTCAAATAGTGAAATAGATAAGTTTTTTGTTCAAGAAATTCATTTTTAGAAGGGTGAATTTTTGGTATCAGAGAAGAACTTTCCATAAACAAAAAATGTTTCACAAAACAGTTGAATTTCCAACAAAATGAATAAGTTTTTCACAAATGGCTGGATTATTAACAATATGAGTATATTTCATAAGGGTAGAAAAATATAATAGTTCATATTTTAATCCAGAAATGTTTTCAACTCCTAATAAAAAAACAGTAAAATTTGACCAACAGGATAAATTCACATTGAAAAATATAACGGTTGATATTCCAAACTCAAAATATTTTCAAATTAAATAAAAAACAGAATTTAACCAAAAAGAAGAATTTATATTGTAAAATTAATTACATGATAATCCTAACAACAAATTTTTCGTATCTGGATCGAAAACCGATAATTTCGAACAAAAAAGAATAATTTTCTGCAAGAAGTAAATTTTTAACTCCAAAGAGTTTTTCTGTCAAGAGAGATAACAAATGTTAAAGAAATTGTAGAATTTCCAATCAAAAAAGATTAATTCAAAACGAAAAATATAATATTCAATAATTCAACTAGAAAATATTTTTGATGAAGAAAAACAAGTTCAATTAAACTAAACAGAACGAATTTGTAACATAATAGTTCAATCTATTACTAAGAAAAATAATCCTCCACAAAGAAGATTTATTTTTTACGAAAGACTTGGATATTCATAGTCTTTCTTGTATGAAAATTTGTCTCAGTAAAAATTTAGAAAATATAATATTCAATAATCCAGCTTACAAAATATATTTTTTTTTGTTGTTAAAAATGGATTTTTTTGATTGGGGAATCATCTCTTTTGTTGAAAATTAAATTATTGTATTGAAAATTCATTTTACATTTGTTTGGAAATTTGTCTCTGTAAAAAATGTAGAAAATATAATATTTAATGATTCAACTAAAAAATAGTTTTAATGGAGAAAAACGAGTTGATTTAAACTAAACAGAACGATGTTTTAACATAACATTTTAATTTTTAAATAAGCAAAATAATCCTCTACGAAGAAGATTTATTTTTTACGAGATACTTCGATATTCAATTAAAAATCGTCTTTTTTGTCAAAAATTCATTTTTGAATTGAAGAATCATCTCTTTGGTTGAAAAGTAAATTTTTGTATTGAAAATCCTTTTTACATTTGTTTGAAAATTCGTCTCTGTAAAAAATTTCGAAACTATAATATTTAATAATTCAACTCAAAAAATATTTTTTATAAAGGAAAAAAAGTAGAATTAAACTAAACAGAAAAAATTTTTACGTAATATTTCAATTTTTAACTAAGAAAAATATTCCGCTAAGAAGAAAGACTTATTTTCTACGAAACAGTTGAACATTCAGTAAAAAAATCGTCTCTTTTGTTGAAAATTCATTTTCTTGATTGAAGAATTATCTCTTTCGTTGAAAATTAAATTATTGTATTGAAAATTCTTCTTACATTTGTTTGAGAATTTGTCTTTGTGAGAATATTAGAAAATATAATATTTATTGAATCAACTACAAAATATTTTTTTTGAAGAAAGAAAAGATGAATTAAACTGAAAATAAAGAATTTTTAACAAAATATTCCAATTTTTATTTAAGAAAAATAATCCTCTACGAAGAAGACTTATTTTCAACGAAAGAGTTGAATATTCAATTCAAAAATCGTCTTTTTTAATAAAAATTCATTCTTTCGATTAAAGAATCATCTCTTTCGGTAAAAATTAAGTTATTGTTATAAAAATTCTTTTCACATTTGTGTGAAAATTTGTTCGTGTAAACAATTTATCTTTGTTGAGAATTAGGACATTTGGTTCAAAATTTCCACAAATTGTTGAAAGTTTATGTATTCAGTTGAAAATTCAAATATTTTGATAAAGCAGTCATTTGTGTCATATTTTTTGGGTCGAAATTCAACTGTTCTGTTGAATTTTGGTTCTTCTTGATTGAAAATGAATTTTTTCGAAATTTATATAATTTCACATTCAACTCTTTTGTTGATTTTCATTTTCAATCCAACTATTGCGTCTGAAATCTTTTGCGGTTAAAACTTGGACTGTTGTGTCAAAAAATTCGTGATTTAAAATTGAAAATTCATTTTTCATGAAAAAAAAATTATTTTCCTTGGTTAAAATTTATCTTGTACGGTTAAAGTTTTGTTGTTGAAAATTCTTCTTCTAGGGTTGAAAATTCCTGTCAAATGGGAGGTTTTACAACAAGGATAGATGTGGACATCCTATGCCATCAAATGTTGTCTCTCATTAACCCGATTCTTTCGGGAGTTTTGATTTTCTGCAGTTTCCCACTCCCCTTTCAAAATTTTAACATATCCTCCTTTTTTGTGCTCCTTTAGGGCTCTCGAATCTCTTGTTTCTTCCACACTTTTAATTCAATGAAATTGTACTAAAAACTTGAAGTTCTCGCCGGATAGAAAGGATAGCTGTTGATCCTGATCGTTTTCACCATTGTTAAGACGCTCTTAACCAAAGGGCAATAAAATCTGGATGAAATTGTTTCGCATGAAGCCAGTTTTACACAAATAAGACGAGAGAGTATTCTCGCTGGAGTATATTCCTTTTTTCTTTTTTATTGAAAAACGATGGATGGAATGCCAGAGAAGCAGGTATCGTTATCGTTACCGATGCAAAATTTTACTTTTTCACAGTTTATTCTGCAAAAAATATAATAATTGGTAATTTTTCAGTCAATTTCCGTATTACACGAACGAAATTTCTGACACGTGACAAAATGAATCGAAAGAAAAATTTAATAGTTGATTTTTCATACGAACAAATTAATTTTTAACGAAAAATAGCAAATTCTTAAGAAATAGATCAATTTAAACAAATAGTTACATTTTCAATCAAAGAGTTAAACTTTTGATATGAAATGATGGCGCATTCCAAATTGTAGACTTCGCATCAGCGAAAAATACATTTTCAAACTAAACAGTTGATTCTGCAATACATAGAAGATATATTTTCAACCAAAAATGCAATTTGTCAGTTAAAACCCTAATGTTCAACTAAAATAGTTATTTTTATATGAAAGAGAAGAATTTTCAATGATCAGTACAATTTTCAGACAGAGCAATAAATTTTCCGCTACATAAATAGTGTAATTTTCAACCCAAAAAGCATGATGAATTTCTGACCAAAATGTTAATTTTTAAAATATATAATAGAATTCTATACAAGAAAAGTTCAATTTGAAAAAAAAATGCCAACATCTATCAAAAGTGTTAAATTTCAAACTGAAGAGAATGAATTTATCTTTAAAATGTTGAGCACTGACTAAATAATTTTTATTTTTGAACAAGTGATTAAATTTTCAACCAAGAGAGATTTTTTGAAGGACTTTTTTAAACAAAAACACGAACTTGAGATTCGAAACAAAAACTAGAATTTTCTGCTGAAAAAAAATCAATTTTGATTTGAAAAGAAAAAAAACATTTTCCAACGAAACATTCTAATTTTCAATAGAAGAGATGTATTGCTAACCAAAATCATGAATTTTTAACTGAACTGAATAATCTTCGACTGGAAAAGTTTCTTTTCGAGCCAAAAAAAATTTTCAAAAAATAGCTGAACTTTGACGCAAATAAAAATTCAAAATTTAAATTCAAATTCGAAAATGAAATTATCCACCAAAATTCTGAGTTCAGAAAAAACTCCAAATTTCCAAACAAAAAACATAAATATTCGATCATTAATATGTGGGGTTTTATTGAGGGGGACGAATTGTAAGCGAAAAAGTTTAATTTTCAACGGAACAGAAGATCTTTCCCACAAATTTTTTAAATTTTTGAACGAAAATTTAAATTTTCGAATGAAAGCATTTTTTTCAACAAAATAAGACTGTTCCGCAACGATACAGTTAAATTTTCAGCGAAATACATGATTTTTTAACAAGACAGTTTATCTATCAACAAACTAAAAAGAAAAGTTTCCCAACCGAAAACTTGCATTTCCAAACCGAAAATACGAATATTCTACATAATACTCGAATTTCAAACAAAAAAGTTGATAGTTCAACCAAACAAAAAAAAAAAACAATTTTCATTCAAACAGTTAAATTGAAGAAGAAGGATACAGTTTTTCGAAATTATGGAATTTTGGCTCAAGAAATAAAAAATTGGGACAAATAATTGAATTTTCAACCAAAAGATATAATTTAAAAAGAAACTGTAAATTTGTCTACTCATAAACAATTTCTTCTGACGAAACGGTTTAATTTTCATCAAACCAACCAACTTCTCAACAAAATTGTTTGATTTTTAATGAATTTCTAAATAGGAGGATGAATTTTATGAAAAATATGACGCACTCGTAAACAATCATCTGAATTTTTAACCCAAAAAGACGGATTTTTGAAAAGAAAGTTGAATTTCAGACCCAAAAGGATGAACTTTGAATAATATGATTATTATATTGTTAATATAATACACACTAGGTTAATTTTCAACAATACATTTGCATCTTCAAATCAATAAAACCAAATTTCTCTAATACACCCAAATATTCAACAAAAGGGTTATTTAGTAACAAAAAAGATCGATTTTTAGCATAACAGTTGGATTTTCAACCGAAAAAGATGATAATTGAACAAACTTGTTGAATTTTAACCAAAAAGTCGAATTTTGAACAAAAGAGATGAATTTTCGACCTAATCGATGAATCTTCATTTGAAAATAATAAAATTGGTGTTGGAGAAAATTTATTATCAAATAATAGTTCTAGAGTTATTTTTCGAGAAAGTAGGACAATTTTTTACCAACGTTTTCAACAGAAAATATTAAATTTCCACAATAAATTTGTATTCCCATTTTTCAACTTAGTAGTTTCATTTTCAAACAAATGTAATTTTTGAGTCCAAAAGAAATTTTTTTTTTAACTGTTCAATTTTTAAACCATTAAGACAGATTCTTTACAAAAAAGTTAATTTTCAACAGTAAAGTTTTATTGTCTACCAAGATAGTTGAAATTTCAAACACGGAGGATTTTTGTTAAATTCAAATTTTTTAATTTTTTTTCTAAATTTACCTGAACAATTTTTTAAAAATAAAAAACAACAACATTCATCCAACGAAGATGAATTTTCAACATAATTGTTGAATCCCAAATCACAAGAAATTATTCCACAAACCAAAAAAACAAATTTATAACAAAACATTTTTTTCTCCAACTAAAAAAGATGAGTATTCAATCAAAAATGGATTAATTAGATTTCCAGCTAAAAAAAATAATTTTCAACAAGTGAAAACTACTTCTCTTCGATCGGATAGTTCGATTTTGAACCGAAGGAAAATTATTTTCAACCAGAAGAGAATGAGTTTTAAAAAGAGTGTATTTTTGACAAGCTAAAGCAATTTTCAGCCAAGTAAATGAATTTGCTACCAACCACTCCCAACCACATAGTTGAACTCCCAATAAAAAAGCTTGAAAATTCAAATGCTCTGTTGAAAATTTGGTTTAATAATCTTCTAGGTTGAAAATCCATCCTTTTGATTGAAAATTCGACTGCTTAGCAGAACTTTTAACTAGTTTATTGAAAACTAGTTTTTTTTTTATTGAAGATTCATCATTTTAGTTGATAATTCAAATATTTCGTTGAGAATAATATTTTTTCTAATAATTTATATTTTTGGTTCAAAATTCAAGATTTACAGTAGGAAAGTCAATCATTTGGTCAAAAATTAAACTGATTATTTTGAATTGATTTATTTCTTAGAAAAACAGCTTTTTTTGCTGAAAAGTAATATTTCTCGGGTGAAATTCAACTGTTATATGAATAATTCGTTTTTTTGGCTTCAAGATTTATCAATTTTGTCGAAAATTTCTCTCCTTTGGTCATTTTTATGCTTTTGGTGAAAAGTTATCTCCAAGTGTTCGAAAATTTAACTTTTTTGTTGGAAGTTCATCTTAGAGAATTAAAAATCCGTCTTAGGTAGAAAATTTGTTGAATAAGATTAAAAATCTACCACTTATAGTAGACAAGTCATCTGTCACGGTTGACAAAGAACATTATTATTATTAATGTTACACCTTTAGCAAACTTTAAAAAATTCGTCGTTTCGACTTCCAAATTCCACCAGTCGATTGGAAAGTTCAACGATTCTGTTCATAAACGGCCCCCAATACTAACGCACTACATACGCTACAGATTTGCATACTGCGTTTTGGGCATGCGTACTGCGTGGAAGGCTAGCGTACTCTTGCTCGCGTGCACTTCAAAAAGTTACTTCCCATCACTCTTCGGCTTTTATTTCGGCGATATGAGAGGGGTCGAGCATCGATCTTTCATTCACTGGAGGACCTCGAAGTTATGAATGAAAGTCCTGGCTTGCTCTTTTTTAATATCGCCACTCCTTACCTTCTTGTCGCGCTTAACGCGGTTTCGATTTTGATCGAAGACTAGTCGCACGTGCTTGATTTGTCTTTATTTCCAAAAAGAGGGGCTTCATTCCCTGACAGGGTGTCTACTGAAATTCTGGGGGGAAAATTTTCCTGACGATTCCATGGTTTTTTCAGGTCAGGATTGATACAAAAGTCGGATTTTGATATTCGAGTCAGTATATATTTCAGCATTCGTCTGACAAACGAAAGGTCCTGGGTTCGAATCCCAGCGGAATTGAGAGGCGATCCTTTTTTCATAGAAATTTTTATTCAAATTATTGACAAATTTCCAAGACAACTTTTTTGAGAATTCGATTCAAAAATTGATCACAAATTAATTCCCGAACATTTTACTGTTTGCATTACCGCCACTCAAATATGAATAAACTGAATATTTATTGGGTGAAATTTTTTCGTTATACTCAAGGAGATTAACTTTCTACCAAAAAGCCAAATTTCCAGCCTAAAATGGAATTCTTACATTTTCAGTGGTAGGAACTATTTCTTAACAACAACAAAATATGAATTTTGAACAAAATTGTAAAATTTTCAACCAAAAAGATGAAGTTTGGACTGAAATCATGATTCTTCAATAGAAAGAATTAATTTTCAAGAAAAAATATCAACATCAATCGAAAACTTAATCATTACACTAAATAAGATTAATTTTCTACCAAAAAACAAATTACTAACAAATTAGATAAATTTTTAACCAAATAGTTTCAATTTCATTTGGAAACATTATTTTTAACCATACAAATAATAAAAAAATAAATATTAAATCAACAAATATAAATTTTCAACTAAACATGGACCAGTTGAAGTTTTGATTGAAGAAATAAATCCCAACCAAGAAAAAAGAACAAAGTATTCTGAATTTCAAACTTCTAGTTCACAATGGAACACCTTGGTTGAAAATGGAACTTATTTGTTAAAAAGGAAAATTTTTTCAAAATTTGACAGTTTTTTCGAACTTTCGTCTTCATAAATATAAAATACGTCTTTTGAAATGAAAGATGTAATCATCTTACAGAAATCAAATGAAATTGTTAAGTTGGAAATTAAAATGTTCTGGTTGAGGTTCTAACTATTTGGTTGGGGATAATTTTTTTTGTTCATATTTTCGGGTTGGAAATTTACAGGGTAAGAATTTGATCTTTTTCGGTTAGGAATGCAACTTTCGCATTAAAAATAAAGTATTTTGTGAAATATTCGTCTTTTTAGCTTGAGATGTTAATAATTTCGTAGAACTTTTTTTGTTGGATATTCGTCTCTTCGGCTTGAACTTTATTAATATGATAGAAATTTTAAATATCTCTTAAAAAATTTCAGTACTAGTTTGGAAATCAATTTTTGTGTTCTAAATTCATATATTCGAGCTGGAAATTCAACTTCCTTTTGAGAAAGTCGTATTTTTGGTGCACAAATTTATATCTTTCAGTAGAAATTTTGTATTCTTGAATTCAAAATTTAACTGTTAGGTAGGAAATCAAACTGCATTCGTGGAGGATTCAAATGTTGTTTTCAAAATTAATATTTTTGGCTAATAGAAGTTTAATGGTGAATAAGAACTCGCTTGATGAAAATGTATAATTTCGGGGTTGAAAAGGTATCTTTCTTGATAGAAATTCATATATTTATTTAAAAATGAAACTGTTGGGTAGAAAATTACTGGAAATTTCGTATCTTTTAGTTCAGAATATGAATGGTCAGTGAAAAATTCACAATTTTTTGTTGAAAAATCAACTCTTTCATTCGAAAATCATGTATTTAGTTGATAATTTTAGTGTATGTTTTGGATGAAGAATCAATTATTTGATTAAAGGTCAACTTTTTAAAGAAAAACTAATATTTTTGGTTCAAAATTTAGCTGCTTTGTAGAATAATCGTTTTTCTGGTCTCAGACTTCAAAAATTCGGTAGAAAAACTCAGCTACTTGGTTAAAATTGAAGTATTTTGCAAGTAATTTTTTTAATTGATTATTCATCAAAAATCCAAATTTTTGGTTGAAAATGTAATAATTCTGTTGAAGATTCAACTCTCTTGTTGAAAATTCTTCAGTGTGCTTTACAAATTTGTCCCTTTAGGTAAAAGTTTATTCTTCTTTGTTAAAAAATTCAATTTTTTGGTAGAAAAATGATCTCTTTTGGTTGAGGATTAAACTGTTTGGTTGAAAATTAAGGTTTTTTGTTCTTTCGGGTTCAATATCCAATTATTTTGTAGAAAATCGTCTCTTCGGGTAAGCAAATTGAAAATTTTGGTTGTAAATTTAAGTGTTGGGTCTGAAATTTACTTTTTCTCCTGAATTTATATTCTCAAATTTTAGAATCTGACTTTTTTATTGAGAATTCTTTTTTTTCCTCTTACAGATTTATATCTTTTAGTATAGAAATTCTAGATTTTTAAACTCAAAATGTAACTGTAGAATAGAAAATTAAACGGCTTTGGTTTAGGATTCAACTATTCCATTCAAAGTTGATGT
>WSXT02066934.1:0-12444 GCA_011762715.2 Neuroterus valhalla | reverse complement strand
CGTGGAGATTTCATTAAATCCGCGAAAGTCAATTTTTACATAAAACCAATACCTTCTCATTCAGAATGAGAATGTAACAAGATTTCATGGTTCCGCTTTAGATAGAGTAGTAGGACGTATCTCGTACATAAAAAAGTTAATAAATATCGAAACAAAGATCAGTATACGAAAATGTTGAAAACTTAGATGAAATGTATGTTCGTACGTATATTACTACGGTATCAAGTATTATTTTCCAAACTTTATATAATTATTTGTTATTCGTGATATAAAGTAATGACAAAACAATATTTTCTGGTGTCACTCCTCATTGGGATGTATTTTGTGCACAAGAAAACACGCATAAATATCAAAACTTAAAGCAATATACAATAATATCCAACACTTAAATGCAAAGTAGGTATGTTTGTTCGTATTACTACGCTATCAAGCATTAGTTTCACTTCATTTGATTTCTATATTTGATATGTAATAAAATAACAAGTATGTTTTGGTTTCATTATAAAGTAGGACGTATTTTGTACTCGAAAAACATCAATGAATGTCAAATCGGAAAGCAATTCGATTTAGAACCATCGAAAACTTTGAAATAAATCATGTTTGTGCGTATTACTGTGGTATCAAACATCATTCTTATACTTTATCTGACCATTATTTTACATATTGAATCATAAAATAACATTTGTTTTTATTTCTACTCTCGAGTTAGACGTATTATGTTTATGAAAATTATTTATTATTACCAAAACATGAAGCAATATCCAGAAGTATTGAACACTAAAATAAAACGTATGTTTGTACGTACTAGCGCAGTATCAAACATTAGTTTCACTTTGTAAGGCAATTTTTTCAATATATAATAATAAAATATCTATATATCCAGTTCTACTGTGGAGTATGGCGTATTTCATGTATAAGAAACATTAATAAATACCGAAATGTAGAGCCATATACAAAAATATCGATCACTCACATGAAAAGTATGAATACACGTATTGCTACGGTACATCAAGCATAAGTCTAACTTTCTTTAATTTTCATTTTTGATATGTAATAAAATAACAATATTTTTTGGTTTAACTCTGCAGTAGGACGTATTTTCTTTGAAAATTATCAATGAATGTCAAAACAGAAAGCAATATTCAAAACCATAAAACACTTTGATTAAAAGTATGTTTGTACGTATTACAAAGGTATCAAGCATTAGTTTCAGTTCACCAGTCTATTGTTTTAAACATATAATAATGAAAAAATAATAATATTTCATGGTTCTACTTTAAAGAAGGACGTATTTTATACATTAAAACATTAATAAATGTCAAAACAGAAAATAATATTTAAAACCATGGAACACTGTGATGAAAAGTATGTTTGGACGTATTACTGTGATTTCGAGCACCAGTCTTACTTTATCTGACCATCAATTTAATTATTATCCATAGAATAACATTTTTTCCTGCATATCTTGATTCAGACGTATTTTGTACATGAAAGTCATTGATTGATAACAAAAAATGGAGCAATTACAAAAAATTGAACACATTATATACCCCTTAACATTATATTAAAAATGTATGTTTGTACTTACTACGCGGTATCAAACATTAGTTTCGCTTTATTAAGCTATTAATTTCAATATATAATAATGAGATAACAAAATTTTTGGGTTCTTTCTCTGAGAAAGGACGTATTTTATACAGAAAACCTTTAATAAATATCGAAGCGTAGAGCAATATCCAAAAATCTTTAACACTTAAAAGTATGTGTGCGCCGGCATAACGGGGTAATTTCAATTTGAATAACGATTCAAAACGAGCGTCAATAGAATTTGATGCAACTTCAGTTCATTGATTGATTTTGTTATGCAATGTGAAAAAGAAAGTTCTGTCATTAATAAACATTATTATTAATATAAAAAAGTAAAGTGGCCTCATTTCATCGACAGTATGGTTTTACGTATTACAGCGCGGTATATGGTATCAAGCATTGGTCTCATTTTATTTGACCATAATTTCAATACTTTTTAATACAGTAACAATATTTTTGATTCAACTCTAAAGGAAGTAGCCCTTATACGAAAAACTCTATTATATACCAAAACATAGAACTAGATAAAAAAATATTGAACATCCAGATTTAATTTATGTTTGTACGTACATAATTGTATAATTGTATTATCTACAATGCATAATAGTGAAATAACAATATTTTTATTTCCACGCTAGAGTAGGACGTACTTTATGCATAAAAAACATTAATAACTACCGAAACAACAAGCAGTATACTTAGATACTTGGATGAAAAGTAGACGTATACAAACGAAAACTGTGTACATCCAACTGCGTCCCTATTGATGCAGATTTTAGTTCTATGTTTGCAAACATATTAAAAGTAATAATGCTTAAATTCACCTTAATTCATAAATGACCTCAATTTTTGATCTTATTATGTTTATTGTACTCTAAGTATCAAGCTAATATGAATTTATGAGTATTGCCGTAATCGCGCGACATTTACCTTATACGTCGGTTCAGGATAAGGGAGCGGAAACATAAGATCTTTCATATGAACAAATTGAACGAATTCGAAAATATTTATTAATAATCTTATTAGTAATCGGTGAATCATCGTATTGTCATTATTTTTGGAAAGGCTATATTTATTTACCAAAAATGGAAGATATTGCGAATGCACCACGCAACACAGAAGAGCATATGGTTCGTGTCGGAATCGCGACGCGGGGTAAAAGCTATTAGGGAGAGAAAAGAGAGAGAGAGATAGAAAACGAGGGGTTGAAGAGAAAAGAGAGGAGCACTGAAAGGGGCTTGAAGTTGGTGGAAATGGGCTTTTGAGAATTCCGAGTGCCCATTTGATGGCCTATCAATGTAAACCAGTGTAAAGTCGAGAGAGTGGTTTGCCACGCGCGAAAACAACCTACTTCTGCTGCTACTCTTTCTACCATCTTTTTTACCTTTTAGCATCAAAACTACTTGATTATTTTATGATAAAAAGTCAAATATCAATTATTCCAAATTTCATATCGTAAATGATGAATAAGAATTCGGAACCAAAAAGAGAGGAGGGATGATTATAACTTTTGATGAGGATACATATATCTGGATTAGGAGGTCGCATCTGTTACAGATTATTACATACAGAGGATCACATTTTTTTAAATATTTTTTTTAACGATTACATTTCATTAGGGGAAGGAGTGCATAGCTGAGTATGTTTACATGTTAATAACTTTTAGTTATCATGTATAAAATGTCCCAAGTTCTTTTCTTCTGTGTATTTCTCAAACAAGCCGATGCACTTTTTACTGTGTACTTTGACTTTTAGCACTGGGAATAATCAACTATTTGATATTGGGTTACCAGATTGGGCATCGTTTATTCCGAATTGCAAATAATAATTATGAATTAGAATGAGTAACAGAAAATAAGGGAAGAATAATTATAATTTTTGATAAAGATACAAATCTTGATTCAGGAACCATCACGTCTATTACAATTAATGTTTACAAATAATGATAATAATAATAATAATCAGAGGAGCAAATTTTCCCCTTAATATTTTTTTTTGTCCATTCAGCTTTTACAAAGAAAGACGCATATCTAAGCGTAGGCATGGTAATAACTTGTGCATGTATGTATAACATCCATGAGGTTCTTTCCTTATGTATATCAAACAAGCCGAACAGTTTCTGGTGTGTATTTTACCTTTTAGCACTAAAATAACTTAACTATTTCATCATGGATTTCTAGGGTAAATATTATTTATTCCAAATACTAAATTATTAATTAGGGATTAGAATGAGTTACTAAATATAGAGAAAGAATAATTTCCTCTGAAGATACACATCTCCATTACGGAACCATCACATCCTGATGCGAATTTTCATATACGGAGAAACAGATTTGATCCTTGATATACTTTCCTTCTGTACACAGTTCATGTTTTATGAAGGGAAGTACGCTTACCTAAGGATGAATATGTTGATAACTTGTACATGTGTGCTTCTACCAAATAGTCCTTTGAAAAATAGCAAACAAGCATAAAAGGTTATATTCGCCAATAGTTAATCGAATATTTTGTTTTTCACCGTTTGGAATTTGTTGAAAGATTATTTGGTTAAACCACAAAGCAATCATGAAGATACGAATTGCGAATCGAGGATAATTTCTCATCTGTTACACTGATTTTTACATACAGAGAAACAATTTTTGTTTTCAATATTTTCTTTTTGGAGGGGATTCATCTTTTATAAAGGGCAAGAACGCATGTCTGATTATGCAAAAGTTAATATTTTGTAGACGATAAATATATATCGCGTTAGTCCTTCTACCTTTTATTAAAAAGTGCAAGTTAACAATATTATGTGTCGAAAATTGGAATTGTGAACTCAAAATATGCTAGGAATAACTACATAAGTCGATTAAATTTGTATGCAAAAATAAGACTACATAAACCCAGTGAATTTTGACATCCTCATTAGGAATTCGTTGTCCAAATTTTTCTAATCCGTCAGGTTTTGAAGATAGCATTTGGAATACCTTTTTTTAACTTTTATTTCCCTTAGCCCATTTAAATATTACTAGAATAATTGGATTATTTTGGATTTTCAGAAATATTTCCAATTCTAATTTTTAAACTGTCTCTAATTTAATTGATGATTTTTGTTGGAAATTTGTTACTTCTTTCGTTACATGTTCATGAGTTTGACAATTTCGGTCAAAGATTCGTCTTTTTGAGTTGGATAAAACTATTTTCGATTTTTAATCGAAATCTTCACAGGTTGAAATATCAACTATCACATGTTTCGTCACAAATACATATTTTTCAATTAAACATTCATCACTTTTGTAAAAATTCCACCATTTGGTTTAAATTTACATTTTATATTGGAAATTAACCTGTTTTGTAAAAAAGTCGTCCTTTTGGCCTAACAATTCGTCAATTTTTTGAAAACTCAATCATTTTGGTAAAATATTCAACTTTTTGCTCGAGATGTATAATTTTTCTTGAAACATTAAACTAATTGATAGAAAATATCCTTTCATGTTGGAAAAGCATATTTTTAAGCTACATATTCCACTTTGTTGTAATAAAAAAGTCTTGTTGGCTGAAAAATTCAACCGGTTGCTGGAAAAAATTGAAATTTTTTATTGAAAATTAAATTTTTATAGAAATTTCATATTTTTGTCCGGGAATTCAACTTTTTTCGTGAATATGAAACAATAGATTGGAGAATAACAGTTTTTACGGAAAAATTACAGATTCGAGATTCAAATTCTACATGTTTCAACAAATTCGACCTTTTGGCTTGAAAATTCAGCAATTTGTTAAAAATTCAATTATTTTGATAAAATATTCATTTTTTTGCTAAAGATGTATAATTTTTCTTGCAATATTGAACTAATTGATAGAAAATAACCTTTCTGGTTGGAAATCATATTTATGAGCTACATACTCCATTTTTTTGTAAGAAAAAAGTCTTGTTGGCTGAAAAATTAACCCGGTTGGTGGAAAATTTAAACTTTTTGATTGAAAATTAAATTTTTCATTGAAATTTCATATTTTTGGATGAAAATTCAATTCTTCGTGTAAGTATGGAACAATATGTTGGGGAATAGCAAATTTTCATGGAAGAATTACAGATTTGAGTTGAGAATTCCACGTCTTTCAACAAATTCGCCCTTTTGGCTTGAAAATTCATCAATTTTATTGAAAAATGAACCATTTCGTTGGAAAATACCTTTTCCGTTCAAAAAAATATTTTTGGTTGAAAATTAACTTTCTTGTTCAAAATTTATATTTTTAGTTGAATATTGAACTATTTTGGTAGAAAATTCTAGCTCATTGAAGGGAACATATATCATTATTTTTAATATTGAACTATTTGATTAGGAATTGATTTTTCGCAGAAAACATATAACCTAAGTTCGAGAATTCAACTGTTTTGTAAAAAATTTTCCTTAATGTTTAAAAAATTCTACTTTTCTGTTCAAAATTCATCTGTTTGGTTAGTAAATCTTTTATTTTGCAAATCTAAACAACTGTTATTAATTCTTATATATTCATTTATATATAACCTTAGTGTTATAAAACAAGTGTTTCCGCTTGAATTCGTCTATTTGGATTAGAAATTTAATAATTCCGTAGAAAATTAAACTTCTTTATTGGAAATTAATTTTTTTGTTTGAAATTCCTATTTTTTGGTTAAAAATCAGCTAACTGACTAAAATGTAAACTATCTGTGTACTAAACATATGAAGTGAAAAATTATATTTTTTTGCAGAACGTTTATATTCCTGGTTCGAAATCCCTACTGTTTTGTAAAAAATCCGCCTTTTTGTTTTGAACGCTCCTCTTTTATGGTGGAAAATTATTATTCTCAGTAAATAAATCTTTTTCTTGTAAAATCAACCTGTCGGTCGGAAGTTAAACTCTTTTAATAAAATTTTATGCTTTTCAAGAATCACTTCTTTGATTGAAAAAACTTCTTTTCTAAGGATTCCGTTTTTTAGTTTTATATTCAACTACTTCCTTAAAAATGTATGTATATTGCTTTGAATTTTCGTCCATTTGTTGTAAATTATCTTTCTGTTAACAAATTCATCTGTTAAGGCTGAAAATTTAGATATTTGGTTAAAAATTCAACTACTCGGTCCGGAATTCAACATTTTATTAAGAAATTCAACTGTTATCGCATTTCAATCTTCTTGGCTTAAAACCTCAACAATTTGGTTTTAAATGCCACTTTTTGGTTGATAGTCATTTTTTTCCCCCGAAAATTCATCTTTTGCTAGGTTCCTCTAGAAGGGGGGGGGGGGGTAAAACTTCGGAATTGATAACATAGTTTATGGGCGGCCACTTACTTATTTTTGTTCCTCCGGCATTTGTCGAACGATTCATTGGCCAAGGGGAAAAGTAAAAACAGTGAGTATGGAATAAAAAAAAAGCAGGCAGTCATATCATTTTCGAAATCGATAAAAAAGCACCCAGATCATCTGGATCAGTCCATCTTGATCTGTTTGTCAAGGTTGCTCCGAGTGAAACATTATATGTCCCCCCGGGGAAGCCCCTATCCGATCTAATACATGACTCTCTCTATGAAGATTAATCGTTCGCGATCATAAAGCTATTGGTACGGCAGAAGCGACGTGTATATACTCAGATATGCGTTCTTTCCCTTCATGAAAGATGAATCGTTTAGAAAAAAATATTGAGATCAAAATGTGTTTCTCTATATGTAAAAATCTGTAACAGATGGAAAGTTTCCCCTGATCTAGATTTTTATCTTCATCAAGAATTGTAATCTATCTCTCTTTATTCTAAGTTTCTAGTTATTTATTACTATCATTATTATTATTGTACCATTTAGCCGAGTCCCTTTCGGGTTAAGCGAAACTCGCTTGGTTCCTGCTAGAAATTTTGAGCTATTTTATCTATCCATTCCTTCTTTGGTCCGCCTCTGGGTACGCTACCATTCATTCTTCCTAGATACACTTGCTTTGTTAATCATTCTTCATCCATTCTCTCAACGTTAACGGACCACCTCAACAAATTTCTTTCACCCTTGGTCAAACAGTGTTCCTTCCACTCCACATTCCTTGAGAACCCACACTGTTAGAAAAATCTGCATTTGATTTAGTTTACACGTAATGGAGGCAAGAATGCACAATATGAAATGAAATTTAGTATATCAGCGTACAGAAAATTTAGAATACGCATGAACTGAATTTTGTATACACGTTCATGAAATTTAGGATACACGCATACTATATCCAGTATACATGTATACAAAATATAGTATACGAACATACTAAATTTCATATGCTCGTATGCGCATGCATAAAAGGGAAAGGGCATAAAATGATATAGTAAATTGAAATTAACAAAAAAATACTTATTTTCATATAATATTTATTATAATTTACGTAACATAGAATTTAAAATATTACACGTAAATTTTCTTACAATTATTGTTTATTGAGCAGGCATTAGATTTTCCAGTTGAACGTCCAATCTGTTGAATCTGCAACGAAATACATATATGCATGTATACATATATTTATATTAACTTAAGATAGATCAGTGAACGTTTGAGAAGAAAAATTTATTTCAGACAGAAGAAAAACGAATTTTTAACAAATAAGTTCAAGTGTAACCCATGAAAACCAACTAAATAGTGTAATTTTCATAAAAATATTTTTATTTCTGACCAAATACTTGATTTTTGAACAAAATAAGAAATGCCTAACAACTTGATTTTGTTACCAAATCATTGAATGTTAAAAAAAAATATTCTACGAAATAGTTAAGTTCCCAACCAAAGAGATGAATTTAGAAATTAAGGAAAAAGATTTGAAACAAAGTAGGTAGACTTTCAACCAGGTAGCTGAAATTTTAAAACATGTATGGAAAATCTAATGTGATCGAAATTAAAATGAAGTGAAAACGTAGTTTAACTTTAACTAAAAATAGAATTTTATATTTCTTGTTAAAAAAATTAATTCTCAATAAAGAGAGGGATTCCAATAAAATATGTAGTTAAATTTACAAACGAAGATAAGAATTGTCATCTCAAATAACGAATCTCATAAAAATTTGATTTTCAAGAAAAGGGAAAAATGTAACCTAAAAGATGATTCTTAACCAATACGGATTTTTTTCCTGTGATGAAATAGTTTACTTTTCAACCAAAGAGATGACTTTTTGATTTTAAGAAATAAATTTTAACAAATGACATAAGCTTTTAACAAAGTAGTTGAGTTTTTGAAAAAGTGAATTACAAAATTAGAGTGAAGTGGAAAAAAGTTCAACCTTAACCAGGAAAGGATGAATTTACGACGAGAAAGGTCAAAGTATATATTTAATCTGAACAAGATTCTTATGGAAAATATAAACAGTGAAATTCAACCAAAAAAGACGAATTTTGAACAAAATAGTTGACCCCTCAGCCAAAGCAAATTATTTTTCAGTTAAAAAGGATCGGCTTTGAAATAAAAGTATCAATTTAAAACTCGAAAATAGAATATTTAAATTTTAAGTTGTAAAATGAAAACACAATAAAATAATGAATTTCAAAAAAATATTTGGAAACATTTTCAATTGAAAAGGAGGATTTTTATCTCAAATGGCGAATCTCAAAAAAATTCTAATTTTCAAGAGAAGAGTCCAATATTTATAAAAATAGTTTAATCATCAACTGATTAGTCGAATTTCCTTCGAAAAAATGAATGAAAAACAAAAAAGGTCATTTACAACTGAATATCTAAATTTTCTACAAGATTGTTTAATTTTGGATTAGAAAATATGAATTTTCAACTAAAATAAGAAATCTCCAACCAAACAAAAAGGAATTTTCAGAGAAGTTGTTTAACTTTAAGAAAAAAAGATGGATTCGGAACGAAATAGGTAATAGTTGATATTACACCCAAACGAATGGTCAATGGAATGGCTGAATTGTAGTTTAATATATTTTTTTTGTAAATTGGTATACGTTGTTTTTTTTAGAAAAATCAAACATCCTCTCGGAAAAGTTTTCAATAAAAAGGCCTTCAGAATTGTAATGGATTATTATTAACCTGAATTGGAACCTCGTTTCCGTCCTGGATTAATTAATTCGTTCTGGATACGATAACCCATTCTGGAGTTGGATGAAATTCCGGATTCTGTGGTTATTGTCCTCGTAAGTCAGCTTCTAAGCAACCACAAATAACCTTAAAATCGAAGATGTGTCCATGAAATGACAACATCTCATTAAAGCCATTACTCGATTATTAAAGCATTCATCAATATCAGCAATTATCACACACATTTAAAAGAGGACAAGGTGTTAAAATCGCATCAAACTTTATCACATCACAACACGAGAATTAACTTCTTCTTTTTCCAAGATACAAATCAAACGGCTTGCCAGCCTGATAACGGCCTGGTTGCGCTAGAGCTAGAGGTTGCGCGACCCGCGTAAATCGAAATGCGCTTGCGCAGCTGAATATGGTAAGCAAGTATTTGACATTTTGTGTACAGAAGCTATAAAATTCATATACGTGAAAAAACTTACTGCGCATTTAATGAATTTAGTATACATATAAATCCATAACCGAAATTTAGTATACGTAAGTATACTGAAATTACAAAATGTGATAAATTTCGTAAAAATATAGGAAATTTAATATACCTATATAAAATAAAGTTGCAAACATTCCTAGCAGTGCACTCATTAATCACTTTGCAAGTCACGTTAATAGAAAAAATTGTTGAAAATTGCAAAAATGTTAATTTGAATAATCTTTACATTCCTTTCCGCGTTTATGTATGGATTTGGATCGAACTTTTATTTTTGATCCATAGTTGGTAAAAAATTTCCTGAAAATTATAAACTATGTAATTATTCAGAAACTTATTTTTCATCCCCATTTCCAATACTCAAAAGGAGGTTCTCGAGGAGAATCTATTTATGTCTTTGGTTTTTTCAAAATAAATTTTACCTTTTTTCAATGATATTCCCAAAATCCAAATCTTTATGCACGAGCCTGCACTATGTCTAGTGAAAGCAAAGAAAGCTCTAGAAGGTGAAGAAAGTTCTAGAAGGCGGAAAACCGGAGAAATAGTTAATGTGCCATACTTCGAGAACAATCTTTCAATCATCATTCTTGAAACTCTTCCAGTTCAATTTATTCGATTAACCATAGGATAGTAAACCGTTTTTGTTTGTTTTACATTTTTTAAACGATTTCTTGAAGCACACGACCTGTTCCTTCACTATTATTTCATTGAAATCTATTCTTTTCCCTCAAATACGATAGAATTTTTTCGAAAAATATAAGATTCAAAGTCAACTCCTAGAGAGAATGCTCCATAAATCTTGATTTTGTGGCAATATTCCGGTTTTAGATTGTTAGGTGCGGGACACTCTGAAGTCAAACGAAGAGCAGCGAATTTGTAGGTGGTAGAGCTCGTGGATTTATGAGGGAGGCCTTAGGTTGCACCCCCTTTCCAACCCCCTTTTCTGCCATATAGTAACCTCCGTCTTCCGCAAATTGATCCTCCTCTCGCAAGAGCTGCAAAATACGAGCCACATTTTACAGTTATTTATTTTCCAAGCTCAAGCAAAAATACTCTCTATTTTATAGCCTACATTTCATTTTTGTTTTAAAAAAATTATAAATATCCTAACCAATAATATTTACACTCAGTAAACATTGGGATCAGCAGTCACGTATTCTGAGGTAAAAACTCTGGTGCAGAGGTGTCCGACGCGTGAGCAACAGTGTAAATAACTGTCACTCGTCAATCCTCTCTCTGATCACCTTGAATGCGTTCATGCGGTGAGCGCGATGTGGAAAGGGGAAACGAGAAGAGAATTCTCGAAGAAGCGCTCGGAGAAGGGTAAGAAAGGAGAAGCGCGCCAGCCTTGCGTTGGACACCCCTGCTATAGTGGTTACGCACTCAAGTCGGAGCTTGGCAAGTAGGGTTCGATTCTTCGTGTCTGCATTTTTTTTCGTCAACTGCCTCCCAGAACATTGAATTACATGTATACAACATTACAATTTCTCCTTTTGATCATAAAATACACCCATAGATTATTTATATACTCAATCTATGATATCCTCCCTGTATTTACACCCATGCCCTACGTGGAGAAATTTCTTATATCCCATATTAGAAGCAGACGGTAAATTTTTCTTTAGTGACTGAAGCTATTCCCATGAATATTAATATTTGGGGAATATAATCCCAATTGGTTGCAATTCCCTGGGAAACGATAATAGTGCACCATATAATAAGGGAAGCACTAATGTCTCTATCACGCGCTTCTCTTAATGAAAGCATGACACATCGGATATTATCGCACCCCATCCCATGAATGAGGCGTAATAAGTAGACGCTTAGCCATAGTGATTCCTAATATTCCTGTATCGGAGCATATGAGCCTTCTGACACCATATATAAAGCTCCCATCACAAATGTCATAAATTGAGAGAAATGCTGGAAAGAAGGGTGCGTAAATACCATTGACCAGTAAATTAACTGGTCCATACGGATACTGTCTAGTTCTTGTAAATGAACCCCATTTTCCCTTTCTTCTCAATATTAGTAGGTATTGTACAACTCCTTCCTCTGTCGTGTAATTTGAACTATAACAATGTATGTATTATTGTTTAACCCTTTAACGCTCAAATGGCCAAAATTTCAACGAACACTTCAGCCTCGTGCCTTTCAATTATAACCCGTGTGAAAAAAATATTGGTATACACATTCTTATGTAAAAAAATCTCATCTTTCGAATGGTATCGTCCAATTCATCATTAAACAAGCACGAACTATTTATTGTTAACAATAAACAAAAAAAAAAGCAAATTTTCGATTTTTTTTTAAGGAATTTTTTCAACTATGTTCTCGGCACTCAAGAACATTCTAACCCATCAGGAT
>WSXT02066923.1:0-12444 GCA_011762715.2 Neuroterus valhalla | reverse complement strand
ATAATCGATAATTCGAATTTTTTTTTTCGGCCCCGGCTGAAACCTGATGTTTCCCATGTTAATATTTCTCGATAATTCGAAGAGAATTGTATGTCCCACCATGATGATAACCTCTCTAATTCGAAGTACATCAATGACCAACTCACAACTGCGACGAACTCATATTTATAACTTAGGCGGTTGCATGTGATTGGTCCGTGGCGGATGGTGGGGGTTGGCATGTGTGACATGAGTGGGCAGACCGTCCACTCCCGTGCATTGGATCTCATAAGAGGGGGTGATGGTTGGGCCCCCCTCACCCCACCCCCTTTTTTTGTGTAATTCCATGTTGATAGCGGAAGTTGCTTAACACAGAAGAAAATTACTAACTTTTTAAAATAATCTACTATTTTTAAAATACGAGACGGCTCTTTTTAGGGGCACCAGATCATTTTTTCGTTGGATAACACATTGTTAATTTCAAACTTATCCATAACAGGCATAAACGTAATCGCATGTTACCATATTCTGCCATTCCATGATTCCTCTCAGCCTGTCAAAATTTTCACGTTTGATTATGATTTTGTGTAAATTAAAATATTAATTGAAAAAACATTTTTACACTGCATGCCTCAAATGTACTTCGATACTTTGAGCAAAATCCATTATACGTTCTATGGGACGCATAAGAAACGTATGAACGAATTATTTTCGTTTATACCCTTATGTTCGATAATTCGAATTCTCGATAATTCGAAGTTTTTTTCGAGTCCCGGAGCACTTCGAATTATCGAGGTTTTACTGTATATACAAATGTAGGATAGCATAAAGACCGAGCGCGAAGCGTGAGGTAAGTTTATCATCGAGCACGAAGCGCGAGATCGGATAGACGCGTGCTCTAGACGCGCTCAAACTAGCGAGTTGACTACCTTTTTCCAAATATATATTGCGTTATATTTCTTAAAAGGGAGCTTAGGATCTAATTGTCAATACATGCATAATAGGAACTCTAAAAAGAATTTTCCTTCTAACTTCACAGTTCACGCATCCCCTGAGCTTGTTTATTCCCGCAAAAATAATGTAAATACAACTCATGGTACCAGTACCAGACGCGTCTGGCCTCAAAACAAAACTCAAACCAATAGGAAAAAAAAAAAAATCCCTGTGAAGCTTGAAGAACTACCCTTAGAAGGGTAGTGCGTTTCCATGATTTCATAAGTATTTTTCTGTATAGGAAAGTGGAAAAGTGGAAAAATTATGTTTTGAAATTAAAACCTTGTAAAATATGGTTTTTCAAGATTAGAGGTAGTATTTTTGGTCTTATGCTGGGTTATGTTTTTTCCTTCTGCGTTTTGTATTATCAGTTATATTTATTGCTCAAAACTTGTTCTTTTTATCGAGATTAACATTATTTGATAGGTGGAATCATTTTGAGGCAATTAAATACGCATTTATTTTTTTCTACAAAAAACTCCCCCTTATATTATAAGAAAAGGTTAAAAATTTACGATTGATAAGCCGGAATAAAAGGAAAAATGTTAGTTTTATAAGAGCATAGTAAAAAACGTCAAATTTCGCTGCTGTAAGAGAAAAGGAATAGCTCTGGTAGGAGGTGTTAAGATGGGGAAAGTAGTAGTACACTAAAAATTCAATCTCATTCCGGTTTCGGGCTTGGGTATCCGCGGTCTTGGAACGAGATCGAGAGAGCTGAAACGTAAACAGTTAGGGCCGAATACACGCGAATAACTGACGCCAATTGAAGCGCAGTTGCGAAAATCTTTGCTAGGGTACTATTGCCCACTTTCAATGCACGACAGTGGCAGAGAATGGAGCGAGGAGAGCACCCCTCTCCGAACTCTCCGCACCGTCTCGTCCATGAGCGCATTTCAAGGAAGGTGCGAGTTCGGGTGGAATGAGATTGAGTTAGCAGTGCAGTAGATGGAAGGGAGTGAAGATTGGAAAAGCAAAAGAGTTTAAATATTTGGGAGACACCTTGCAAGCAAATGGAGATCATAAGGCACATAAAGGAGAAAAAATAAAAAAAGCGGCAGGGGTAATAAAGTAGGTATGGGGTATAGGACAAAAAGATCAAGAAAGATTGGAAAAGAAGAATGTGGTTTTTCGATATCTGGGTATGGCTTGTTTTAGGATATGGAGCAAAGATATGGGGATGGAAGGCAAGGGAAGAGATGGAAAGAGGACAGGGACGATATGTGGCATGGACTACAGGAGTGGATTGGGGGACACCTGTATATATGGTGAGCGAGGAAACACGAAGGGACAAATTGAGTATCAGAAGTGAAGAGGGCATGGAAATTTAAACAAAAGCTAAGGGAGGGAAAGGGAGGGGAGGGGAGTTAGCGAAAGAATGTCTGAAGAAGGTGGAAGAAAGAAGAGGGGGGGCGATCAAGTTTAGGAAATGGGAAGAAAAAAGAAGAGAGTTCCTTAAAAATAGACATATAGGAGAGGAAATTGGGGTGAAGTTTGAAGAGCTAGAAGAAAAAAATAAGGAAAGTCAAATAAAAGGAAGAGGAGTCAGGAATAAGGAATCGGAATACAATAACTGGTATACGATAATGAAAAAGAAGGACTACCAAAGTATTTAGAAAAGGGGTGGGAAGAAAAGAGTTGGAGAAAATAGCAAGATTGAGATTGGGAAACGAGGTCAGGGAAGCGATGTATTGGGAAGAAAAGGGGAAAAGAAAGTGCAGAATATGTGAAAGGGAAGAAGAAACATGGGAACATGTATGGGAAGGATGTGGGCGAGAAATATAAGATGAAGGAAGCTGGCAAGAGAACGTGGTAAGGATTCTGGGTAAGAAAGGACAGGAAAGGAGTGGATGGGGGAATAGAGGAGCTTGAAGAGCGAATGAGGTACAATAAAAGAATGATTGTGTAAGAGGAAGGTTCAGGTGGAAGAAAAGTGAAACAGCATAGAGAATAAGCAGAATTAAGTAGAATAAGATGAGGCTGCGCTCTTTCTCTCTCGCTCGTCCGCTCGAATCGCTAAAAATGCTCAAGCACTCGATCACTCATCGTTCACTCGCTCGCTCGTTCGCTCATCATCCTCCAGTCACCCCGTCAGGTTGCGTTAAGATAAGAATTTCATATGTATACATGGAATAATTAGAAAATAGGTTAGGCTAAGAGGAAAAAAAGAAAATTGGTGAAAATTTGTGTATGTGAAGGAACGGAAGTTATGTAAACCCTTAGGGGACACATTATAAATAAGGACGAATAGCTCTGGTAAACACTGAATATTGTTCTGGAACTTACTGTCAGTAGGTCTTTTTAGTAGTATTTATCTGAATTGTGGAGCTCTGTTCAAAATTTTTTTGCGAAAATTCGCAGGATTTCAAAAATGTATAAATACTCATAAAACGAAGAAAAACCATTATCCATCTTATTTGAATAAATTTTGGTAATTTTTATAAGAATATTGTTGTTTTTTTAATGGTTTTAATTCATTGGGCGAATTCAGGTATTGTTTGATGCACCAACTTTGTTACACCAGGGTACAGTCTAGGGAAACATTATTGAAAATAACCTAGTATTTAAGCAAAATACCATAGAGACTAGCTTCTAGAATGAGCTAAAGAACTTTGCATACATTAATTATTTCCAGAGTTATTCTTTTTTTTCGGAAAAATTGAAATTTGAAGTTTTTTCTCCAATATTTTTTGAATGAATTGACTGTTTTTTTTAACTTAGGCTTATTAGACGCAGAATTGATTTACTCCTAATTTTTTCAGGAATATAATTTCATGTGAATCTTTATATGTCTTTGAGTTTTCAAGTCATCCCAAAAACAAACAATTTTTAAATAATTTTAATGCTTAGGAGGT
This sequence comes from Neuroterus valhalla, assembly GCA_011762715.2. Taxonomy (NCBI): domain Eukaryota; kingdom Metazoa; phylum Arthropoda; class Insecta; order Hymenoptera; family Cynipidae; genus Neuroterus; species Neuroterus valhalla. The sequence continues at coordinate 8,620 of WSXT02066923.1, read as the reverse complement.
AAATTTTTCTCTTTGAATTAACTCAGAATTATAGATGATTGAAAATAGATGGATAAACGTTTATTCTTCAGCCTGTTGGCCTTGAAAAATTGACTTGCTTACACCACCATGTTTTACAATTTTTTTTGTTTACATTGCATACTTGAATCTAGCATCCGTCCACACTTCCCGCTCGCTCTTATCGCCTTGCTTTCCTCGGTTCGCCATTTATCCTCCTCCTCCTCCTCCTTCTTCTCTTCCTCTCTATCTTACCCAAAACCCCCTTTTCTCATTCGCCCTTCTTTCCCTTCTTTCATGTGGCACACCCTCTATGCTAGTACCACTCCTTTCCACCTTCTCGAATACTTTCAAGCGCAGTGTTCCACCTTTGCATACCCCTTTCCACACAACTCGCACATTCTCTTCTCCTTCGGAATCCAGAAACAATTAGCGCCCTCCATGCTTCCACATCTCATTCTCGCTATTATCTCCCGGCGTCCTTTCTCTCCTTTTTCAGGTGAATATCGCGCTCTCTTCATTGGCATAATCCGCCTATGTTTCTCATTGTACCTCGACCCTATTATCCCCCCCCTCTCTCTCTCTCTCTCTCTCTCTCTCTCTCTATTCAAAAAATTTTAATTGGAACCAAAATAGAGGTAAATTATTGTTAATAATTTCAATGAATTAATATTTATTCCAATTGAAAAGGAAATAATTAATTACAATAAGCTTCTTACTTAATTATTAAATGATTTGAATCATTTTATTCCTTCCGAAAACATACGAAATTATGATTAACTGTAATTATATCGCAAAATTTCAACCTAATTTTTTGCGTTTTTATGAAAAACTTTAAACGCGTTTTTCTCAAAACAACGTTTCTCGACTTCTCGGAAGTCCTAGAAGGCGCAAAAATTAGGCCATCGCTATGAAATCAATTTTTTTCAAAATCTCATATTTTTCTCATTTTTTATTTTTTTTTTGTTTATTGTAGTCTACATCGTGTGCTATAGTGTCTGGATTGAGAAAGTCTTGCCATTTTTTGTTTAAGATTTATTCTATGGTGAAAAGATATTCTGAGGGCGGAGAAGTCACCGCCCACCACCCGCCATTGATCAGTGCTCCCACTCCCTCTTTCCGTGGAACAAAAAACATAATAATGAGGCAAATAATTTCTGAAATCGTAACTTTAAGTTACACTGCCTGCCGGATTTCAAATGGATTTGGTGCAATTGTTATTTTGGTTTACATCAAAATATGGAAATTGGGAACCACAAATCATTACCTTTAATAATAGAAAATATTGTCATTCGGAAGATATTCATTTTAAAACTCATTTTTGATGATATGAAGAAAAAAAATCTGCCCGCTGCGCGGGCACATTTTCATCGCGCGTGGCTCGCTTCACACGCAAGTCTTAGCGCGCCTACGGCGCGCGACTTTCGGATCTCGCGCTACGCGCTCGATGGTAATCTCACATCGCGCTCCGCGCTCGGTTATGAATTTACCTCGTGCTACGCGCTCGGCCTTTGTACCTCCCTATGCAATTGTATAAAAAGCTTGTGAAACTCAAAAGCGAAATGTCGACTACTTTAATTTGATGAGTGTGAATTCTCTTTTGTTAAAGCTTCTCCGGCTTTAACGAATACATTTTCATAGCGTGTCTCATGCTGCGCACTCAATCAAAGTTTTCCAAAACCGTGGAGCAGTTTTGTTGCCTAAATTTTTTCATATGTTGAGTAGTTTTTCCAGATTTCGATTTTTTTCGATTTTTTGAGAAAACTCGAAAAGTTTCAAGGATCATCCTGGAGGGCTACCGAAAAGAAACATTTTTTCTTCACACTTTTTTTCATATCTTGCGTTGTTTGCGTAAAAATTCTCATTTTCGTTTATATTTTCGAATTTTGAAAATCCCAACTCTGACAATTTTGGTTCTATCAAAAACAATCATGAGGATAATTTGTTTCACTTTTTACGTAATACAATAATTCGTAGGGGGAAGTGGGGAGTTGTGAGCCGGAGGGAGTTTTGAGCCATTTCGATGTCTGCCATGCTGTGATTGCTAGGTCTGTTGTATGTACTGTTCAGTGTTTCTCTTGACCCAAGCTAAGTTCTTGGCCTTCAATTGAATCAATTATTGTTAAATCGCACCGAAAGTTTTTTTTTTGATACTTCTGTGTATGGTATTTTGAGGCCCGTTTCGCAGACAACTCTAGAGAAAAGTTTATATAAAACATTCCTTAGGCCTTTGGCTCTCTACACAAAAAAGAAAATTTTGATAATTGTTCAGTGCGTCGATAGCGATTCGCCCATTCTAAATAAGTCCGATATGGGGAGTTATGAGTCACCAGTCGTAGGGAGTTGAAGGGAGATGATGGAGACTTCTGCATCATCTGTATGGGCACAATGCCGAAAAAATTAAATAGAAATAAAGCAATACATTGAAACATGTGCGACTGTGCTGTGCACTTGAAGGGTGCCAACATGACGACTGGGTAATACACCTGTGTTAATTGCGAACCTGAATAATTTTTCCAAATCTTCGAGTTACATCAGCTTTATCTTAAATTTCATTTCCTACTACTTTGATAAACATAAATTATAAAAAATGCTGTTTTCTGACATTTTTTTACATGGCTCACAACTCCCCACCAATAATTACGAATGTCGATTTTTTTACTTTTAGCTGATCTGCAATATTTCAAAGACGGCGATGATTTTTTTCAAATTCTTCTGTCCAGTCGTTGTGTTCAGACGTCCTCTAAAAATACAGCTTGAAGCATTCACAATATATCGATTTTTATGGAAGATATACCTCGAAAACAAAACCCGGCTCACAACTCCCCACTCTCCCCTACTCATAATTTTTGAATCTCGGAAAAAAAAGTCCAAACAAATTTTCAGATTTCTCCCCCTCTTTTATTTTTGATCCAAAACCGCTAGTCAACAAACTCGACTTGTATTTTTGGTCACTCAAAATGGGTGTCAAAGTACGATCGAATATGGTCAATCTTTCGAATGTTATCGGGTTTCACAGATTATTTTTCATTATTTTTTGTGCGATCAAAAATGGAATCTTCGATTTCTTGAGAAAATTCAAAAAGTCGTATTCACGATTTTGTAAGGCTTCCAAGAACAAACGTTTTTACTTTCTGACTTTCTTTCCAATCTTTCAAAATCATAAGGACAAATTTTTTAACTTTTTACCTACTACAAGAAACCGTACTTACAATTTTTGAGTATTGGAAAAAAAGTCCAAAAAAATGCTCAAAATCCGTCTCTAATTTTTCATTCAAAATAGCTGGTTCGATCATTTTTCCGAAAGTTATTGAAAACGCAGTTTACAGATTACAGACTTCAGACCACAGATAGACAGACATCTTCGTAAAAACCATTTTTTCTGACTCAGGGGGTCTCAAAACGTGGAGATTTCACCAAATCCGCGAAAGTCAATTTTCACATAAAACCAATACCTTCTCATTCAGAATGAGAATGTAAGAAAATTTTATGATGATCCTCAATCCTTTTTTCTATTTAGTTGAAAATCGAATAATTCAAGCTTTCGATTTTTACCCTATGTATCCTTTGAGAATATTTTTCAAATTTATTTATGTTAAAACTCAACAAGCAGATTGCACTCATTTCCTAAGTAGCTTCAAGCAGATTTAGAATCAGATAAATTCCGAATCAGAGTAAAGGTACTTTGTACAGAAAAAATTTCTGCCAGAATGGATGTCTATTACTCGAGAATTGGACTGTTGAGTAAGAGAGGTATCAAGAAATGTTCAAAGGACTCCTTTCCAAGCACATTTGAAGAATGCGAGGAATAATTCTTTTGAAGTACTAATAATCATTAACAAATTTCCGTGCTTCAAGTTCTCCTAACAACCTTTGTGAGAAAATCGCCACCTACTTCACCAGTAATGAAGTAGGAACGATTTGATGAAAAAAAACTCCTTAGGGGATTTAATTTTTCCAAAGAGAATCTGGAATTAATTGAAGTTGATTCTCCTTTTGTGTCTCTTTTTCATATACATATATATCATCACATTAGCATTCATTGACTTCCCTGACCACATGCTCACAGAATGACAAAAAGTCACGTGCACTTTCATTTACTATAATGAACAGTTCCTCTTCATTCGTAACTAAATGAATTCACACAAATAGATAATATAACATGAGGCCAAAAGGAGTCGAATATAGGCACTACATAGGAAGAAGGACTATGAATAGTGGCACAGACCATTGACCAATTATGGAAAATGCATGGGTTTTTGACGTTAAACCATGAGAAATTTGTAGTGTTGGACGGAACTTGGCCATTAAATTGGTGGCTGTATTGAAAAAAAGTAGGAGGAAAGAGGATGGATAAAACGGTGGCAAGGAACAAACAGAGATCAGGAGGTCCGCATCCAAATCGCACCTGGAGCCAAAGTGTCTCGCGCGCGGTCATCCGATCGGAAAATTGCCGTAAAATTGCGGCAAAAGCGATATTTTATTCCTTTCAGAAGCCGGCTCGAGCTGGTCATGCAGTCGCGGTCGGTCCTTTCGTTTAGGGCCTTTTAGGGCCTTTTAGGGACCCTTTTTTGGCTCTTCATGCGATTTTATGGACTCTTGAATCGTGACTCGTGACTCCCTTCGCGTTTCGATCAACAGTCAACACTCAAGGGGATGTGTGCTAGTCAATTGTCATTTCTGACTTCTGACTGCATCACAATGTTCATTCAGGGACTTTCTTGGCGATCCTTCTACTTATACTCACACTGGATTCGATTTTTTATTCGATTGAGAATCTTTCTTCAGATCTATTGACATCAAGTCAATAGATCGGGCTTTTATCAGAACCGGAATACTGGAATAATCGACTGATACATTTTTTGAGTCTCCCATATCTCAAGAAACAAAACATTAAATAAAAATTATTATTTGTTTAGTTAGAACCATTCTATTCAATATATTTTACTTCTCAAATCAGTCAAAAGTCAAAAATCTCCTCGCGTGTCAGAAGGATGTTCTGAGACACAAATGTAATTTCCTCTCAAATCTTGTTTCTCTATAAGGAAGTAAAGGAAGAAAAATGATATTTTAGGTTGGAATTATAACTATATCGTTAAATATTGAACTGTGTTGTTAAAAATTGATTTTTCTAATTCATCATTTAGGTTAAAAATTCATCGATTTGGTTTATAAATGAACTACTTCGTTCAAAGTTATTTGTTTTTTTATAAAGATTTATCATTCTAGTTTTAATTCTACTTTTTTTTGTAACATTGAGTCATAATCCCTTACGAGGTAATCGTTACTCGTAAAGATTCATAATCGGTTGAGTTGGATACCCGGGAGGACACTAGTCTTCCGCAAACATACCAACAGCACGTGGTATTCCCGAACGGTCACCCATCCAAGTACTAGCCACGCCCAACGCTGCTTGACTCCATTGATCATATGGGAACTGGTTTTTCGAGCCTGTCATGGCCCCCTAAAAAAGTTGATTCATACAAAGTAACTAAATATCAAAAGAATATTTTAACTTGTAACAGAACGGCTGCTTCAATTTTCAACCAACTAGTTGAAATATAAACTTTAAGACATAAGTTTTGAATCGAAAATAAATTCCTAAATCAGCCAAAAGACGAATTTTCAACCAAAAATATAATTGTCAACCAAGCAATAGAGCTTTCTATCATAAAATATTAATTTCCAATCCAAGAAGAGGTTTTTTTTTTCTAAACAGTCGAGTTTTTGAACAAAAAATATGAATGTCACAACATAGCTCAATTTTCAGCAGAATAATTGAACTTTCAACAGATTTGTTGAATTTTCTGTCAAGAAGCTGAATTTTTTGTTTCGAAGATAAATTTTCAACTAAGGAGATTAATTGAGTATTACGAAATGAATTTTTAACAAGGCACATACATTTTCGAACGAATTGTTCAATTTTCAACAAAAAATCATTAGATTTCTACAGAAAATAGAATACTCTAATAGGTTCAAAGATTATATTTAAAAAAAAAGTATAATGGATTTTCACCTTTTTCAGTTTAATGAAAAAAAAAGTTTCTTACAAAATAGTTCAATCATCAATCAATAAGATGAATTTCCTAATAGAAAGTTAATTTTAAATTGAATCGAAAAGATGAATTTTCAACCAAATATTGAAAATTTCAACTGAATAGATCAATTTGTAACCAAAGATAGAAACCTACAGTTTCAACAATTTGGTAGAATATGAAACTATTCAATTAAAAATTTACACTTTAAAGTCTACCATTCTGATTGAAGATTCGCCTTCATTGTGAAATAGTTAAGAATTGTTTTTATTTCGATTTTTCTTATTCAGAATTCATCTTTCTTGGATGAAAATTCGACTATTGTTTGAAAGTTTATCTTCTCATTCAGTCAAAAATTAATTGTTTCACCGGAAAATTGGAACATTCTTTATTGTAAGAATGTACGCTTTAAAATTCGAAGATTGAAATATTTTATGGAGGATTCATGCATTAAGTTGAAAATGTGTTTTTTTAAGTAAAATATTAATATGGTATGTTGAAAGTAAATCTTTTTAGTTCAGGATTAAATTTCACTGCTTGAAATTTGTCTGTTTTGGCTAGAAATTCGTTTCCTTTTTAAATGAAAATTTACCCTACTTTTCCAAAAATAAGCCCAATAGTTGAAAATTTAACTGTCTTCTGGAAAATTCGTCTTTCTTCCTTGGAAATTCAACTATTTGGCTATTACACCGCCGGATTAACATTTTTCGGGGCCTGGGGCTAAACCTCGAAGGGGCCCTCCTAAGGGAAGAGAAAATCCCAATTTTCGAGAAAGCAGGAAAATAAATCAAAATTATTTTTAAATTAGAACGTTTTGATTTTTCTCCTATATTTTACATTTATGGATATAATGAATCTTCACTGTAATTTATCATTGCTTGAACCTATATGTTGAAATATGGATCACGAAACAATTTTTTTTACAAAAGTTTCTAAAAATTATCAATTTTTTCTGAGGTCAGGGGCCCCTCGATCTCGGTCACCTGGGGCCTGGGGCACTAGCCCCACAGTGCCCTCTGGTTAATCCAGCGCTGGGCTAATAACATAACGGGTTTCGATAAAAAGATAATCTTCTTTATTTAAAAACTTCATTCTTTGTTTGAATATGCATCTACAAATGCAACCATCTTAGTAGACATATATTTATTATTTATTATTATAATATTTAATTATCAAGTTAAGAATTCAAACATTTTTTCCAAAGTTTAATCTTTTTTTTTAAATTCAATCAATTTGTCGAAGTCTTCATATTTCGTTGAAAGGCCGTCTTTTTGAATAAAAATGTACCTGTTAGTGTAGGAAAGTCATTTTTCCTGTTAGAGAAATAACTTTTTCGTTGAAAATTCGCAATTTGGCATTCTGAGAATTCAACATCCTTATGAAAAATTTGTCTTTTCGGCTTAAAGATGGAGCTATTAGGAACTATTATGGAACTATGGGGAAAAATAATAATCATGTGGGTAGAAAAAACAGACAAGAAAGTTATGCTTTTGTATGGAGATAAATTTGATGACACTCTAAAAAATCACCCATTTTTGAAAATTGCCCATTTCATAAACATTTTTCAAACAATATAATATGAACAATAAGTTTCTTTATTCTAAAATGATCGAAATGATATCCACTTTCCCATAAAGCTCTTCCTGCACCAAAAGCAGAGCACAAAAAAGTTTTAAAATGAAACTTGGATTTTTGAATGCCTACTTTCCGGATAATTAGAGACAAATGTATAACAAAAGGAAGTTTCTTTTTTGTACTTCAGTCCTATTTTGGAAGTAATCTTTTGGGACATACATCCTATGAACACTAGGGTGGTTTTCATTCATACTTGGTCGAATTTTCTCTTTGGAATTTCCCCCCCCCCCCCTAGTTTCGTTCCAACACACAACAATATTATCCTCATATTTGAGTCGAATCACCTCACATTAATCCGTGCATCAAAAACAATAAAATTCACACTTAGTTCCCATTTTTTTCTAGAACTATCTGCATAAAATACTCGAAACAAAGCATAATTATTATAGTTCTAAAAATTTTGACTTCTTTTTTCAGAGATAATCAATAAAAAGTACGTCAAAACCTGTAAGTCAAAATCAGATATATTGTGAGGATAGTGATTTTTCGAAACTTTCGATATTTGTATCCATTCTGCATAAATTTCCACACCTTTCGTGAAATTTTCTAATATTAGCATTGTTGCATGTCACCTCTCACTGAAAAATATTTATAAGGTCTCTGGAAAATTTTTGCGTTTTCGAAAATGCCTTCGAAGCAATTAGTAACCTTATGATTCGATCGATCAATAAAAACAGTAAACTAATTCGTTTCGAATAATTTCACATTTATTTAAATAATACCTATTTCTTTAACCATATTTTATTAAAAAAAAAAACAGGTTGAACATTTTATTACGCTAACTTTTTGACAGATTTGAATATTTTCATGCAGTGCTTTGTTTACTCTCAGGTACTACTTTGTGTCTACGGATAGCATTACTCTCTTACATTAAGTTTCTTAATTTTATTTTCGGAACGCATTTTTTCTTTTCAAGCGATAAAAATCATATAAAATCAATCACACGAATTAAA
>WSXT02066912.1:0-12444 GCA_011762715.2 Neuroterus valhalla | reverse complement strand
AAGTAACGCCTATCCGTGACTTAAATAGGTTATTACGGCACCGTGCTTATGACCCTCGCTACCGCTCGGGCCCTAACCTCACGGTGCTGTACTAACCTATTTTAGGTCATGGATAGACGAACCGTAGGTGCACATTTAAGTTAGTCAGTGCTATAAAATGTTGTACGATACTTGAGACTTAAGTGGCCCATTTTGGGACGGCGTGATTATCACCCTCGCTTCGCTCGGGCGCTAACTACACGTCGTGCCGAAATGTGCCACTTAAGTCACACGTATCGTAATGTACTATTATCCAAGAGTAAGGCAGGTATCAGACACATGATTCGTAGTTAATGCAAGAACGTGAAAAATTTGCAAGTTCGAGAAGAATCGATTGGCGATTATAATAGATAAGAAAAAAAAATTATTTCCAATATTCAATTATTACCATTACAAAGCTTCCTCTCTGAGGAGGCAAATACATTTGATAACAGGAAGCAAAGTGCTCCTGAAACAAGCACCTTCATCTTTCAAATACTCCGAAGAATTTTACATTACCTTTTTAGATTTTAAATGATTCAAAGCGGTTTCAAGTGAGTCCTTCAGGGTTCAAAGGGATCGCGAAGGATTTCATGTGACTTAAAATTTTCCCGAATAACAATAGCTCTTAGAGAAATTGAGAAGAGTTTTAATAGGATTTCAAAGTTTCACAGAATTCACGACGATTTTTCGGAATTCTAGAAAATTGTAGTGGATTGAAAGAGAACTTAAGAAGGTTTGAAGGTTTTATCACATCTCGAAGGTTTTTGAGGTTTTGGAAATCATTTCAAAGGATTTTAAACATTTAAGGGAATTTCGAGAGATTTCAGTAGAACGCCGTATTTTTCTCTTGTCGGTTATGCTTGTAGTTTGTCGATGTCAAGGTCATCGTAGAAAGGTGGACTTGACATTAACTTACGATACGAAGCGCTCCTCATTTCCAGTGACTCCTAGACAGAAATTACTCGAACAATCTGGCGATCTATCGGCAAGGTGGATATCGCATGTTTGATCAGCTTGGCATGAGCACGTGCACGCTTGTAGCGTAATAGATTAGATGCCTATTATTTTTGCGATGCTAGCTGTGTAGAAAGACTGTGGCGGTATCTAGGGATACCAATCAGTATTATTACTACAGAATACAAGTACAAACTAACACGTTTCTTGATGGGGTATCTTTGGTGGTGATGGTTGTACGACGTCGAGTGTCTTATCATAAAAATTTTGGTTTTTCACTTCTAATTTCGTAAGTAATATCGTAAGGTAATTATTATTTTCTTTGATCATTCGTTTGGGCGTATCGTAACCATATGTAATTTAGTTGGTAGATTGTCGAACGTTGTGTTGATTGTTCAAGCGTTGAAGGTCCATCGGCTGGCTTTCCAAATATATCAGAAGTGATATCCTAATATTGAAAATTTTCAAATGTCCCTATCTGATTGATAGTACTTGAACCTGATAGTACTCTGCCGCTAACCAGTTTTGGATAATCTATATTGAATGCTTATTAATTTGGCATGTAAGGCTGGAAGGGGGTACGTTAATCAAACAGTTCGTGCGATGAATGCTCTTGTCGGAAGCAATATGTCACGTATGAGCGGGAGAGCGCTGCATTCTCAATATAAATTCATGCCGAATATTGCATAGAAAAAGTCCGATGGATCCTCGGCAGTGTAATGTATCGAAGAATTTTGTGCCCATTGTATTTTCAACATAGATTGTGAACATTCGCTAAGGCAAAGGAACAATCAGCCTGGGCGCAATACAAGCGATTGTACTTGCATCGTACGTTATCTTGTATCATACAGAACGGATACAAAGATATACTATAGTTGTGTGTGCTTCTCTGCTTCGTTCATCACTTACAGAGTACTTCGCCATTATGTTAATCATTATATATACATAATCATCTTTATTAACGCACTGCACACGTGTGTGCATTCTTGCGTATGCGTGAAACGACTGTGCAGTGGCTTGTAACTTACTCAGCTTCTTTAAAAACTTATTTGAATTTAAGATATCTATTTCATTGCTATATAGCTGCATAACTGATACTTAACATTGCCAGAAAAAAACTCATTTTGCTTACATAACATTATTATAAAACGATAAAATTAGGAATTATTACTTGGCTGAAATCTCAAAGACTCTTTTATCGGAAAAAATGATAGTGCTAAAGAACAACAAAAGGGCACACGATTTGCGATTTGCACCCAAAATATTCGGAATCGGAACATGCTGCCCAAAATACAATTCAAATCACTGGGCCGATGTCAAAGTTGTCCGGCGGCGTCGAGTTCCTCTAATTTCCTTCAGGTAACTCATGGGCCATAGCCGAGTTCCTCTGAGACACTTCAAGGGACGAATTAGTAAGGCTAAGTATTCAACGATGGGGATTCTCATTCTAGATCTTAATCTAATTCTGTAAAGACTAGCTCTGACTTCTATCTTTCAAATATTGATCGCAAAATACGTATAATATCTTATAGATAGAGGAAAAAATGACACAAATATGTTGTTTCAAAATATGTATGCAGCGTAATAGTTTTAGTTATAGATTCAATTTTCTATAATGTTCGTAAAAAATTAATTGATTTTGGTTAAAGCTTGAATTTTTTGTTATTAAAATTCAACTGTTTAATTGTAAATTCATCTGTCCCGTAGGCAGTGAATCATCTTGTTTAAAATTTTAACTTTAACATCTGAAAATTTATATATTTCGTTGAAAATTCAAGAATTTGGGTAGCAAAGTCATCTTGTGGTTAAAATTTACTGCTTCAGATTTAGAATTCAAACATCACTTGTTAAATCTTTTCTTGAAATTAGTGGTTTCTTTTTGTTGAAGATTGATTTTTTTTCTACTGAAAACTTATGTATTTTCCTGGAAATTTGACTCTTTTGGTTATAAATCCAACAATTTTGGTAAAATTCGACCTTTTTGTTAGAAATTATTCGGTTTTAGTTGAGGATCTAACTCTTTTGTTAAATAAAACTTGTTCTAATTTGGAATTGAAATCGCTGAAAAAATTGGCTTCCAAATTTTTCATTCAGAATTCAACTCTCTCATTTTTAAATATAATAACTCCTTTTTTAAAGCCAATTTTTTTGGTCAAAGGTTTATTATTGGAATTGGAAGTCTTCTCAAAGGATATTAAATAATCCTTTTTAGTCAAAAGTGTAACATTTTGTTTAAAATGTATTTGGCTTTATTAGGGGATTCACTTATTTTGTTCGAAATTCATTTCTTATGGTTAATTGTTGAAGATTTTAAATTGATATCTTTCCTGGTTGAAAATTCAATAACTGGATTAAAAGTGGAACTATTTTGTTCAAAATTAATTTTTCCATTCAAGATACAACGTTTTAGTTGAAAATTAATTCCTTCACTCCAAAATGTAACTATTTTATTGTAATTTTGCCTTTTTAATAGAATACTATTCTTTTGATTGGTAATTCAACTTTCACAAGTTATGAATTTTATTCTTCAGTTCAAAAGTACATTATGTTGTTGAAAACCCATTCTTTCTGATAATTTATTAATCTGTTGTAGCTGAACATTGACCGACTCCGTTAGCGATTCTCCATTCTAACTGGATTCAATTTTTTCACATTAAAAATTGAAAATTTTTTAGTTGAAATATCACATTTTTCATTTCTCGTTGAGGATTCATCCTTTCTGGGTAAAAATTCAAGAAGTCGGTTGGAAGTGGCAGTAAAATAGTACTTTATTGTACCGCGACAAGTGGTAGATGGAGTGCGCTTCTTCTGCAAATTTCAGATAATAATTATTGATTCCTTCCAGAAGTACTCATAATTCTGATTCATTTTAAAACTATGTACGTTAAACTACGAATTTACTCGGACTTTAAATTGTGCATCCTCGTGTAAAGATCAACTTTACCAATTATTGCTGAAGATTCATATAGTTCATTTTGGTAGATCAAACAGAGAAGATTAAATCCTCGAGTGGGTACAGGATTAGAGGAACACGGCGGTAGGCTTAGGTGACCTTTTTCGGACCAGGAATTAGAAGCAGGATAATTAGAGGAACTGTACTACGCCCAAGTTATCAATACCTTGTGATTCCCATGGTAATTGAATGTTAGATGATTTGTAAAAATTTAATTTTAATGATTGTTTCACAGATAAAGATAGATTTTGATTACGGAAAAAGATCTCCTGGAATAATTATATCTTTATCTAAACCCCCCCCCCCTCCTTAAATACGCAACTCTGCATGCACGTGAAGCTGGCGCAATTTTGTGAATTTCAGACGGTGAGAACTGCACATGCGCATTTTGTAAGCGGGCTGACAGAATTTCACTTCCGCTTCACCGGGCTCAAGGAATAATGGGTTTGAAATGATAAAGTACATTAAGCCGATGTGGCTCAAAATCAATAAGAAAAGATCAACATCTTGGTTGCTTGCATAACTATGGCAAAGTTAGCGTTATTGTAGAAACATCAGTATCAGAGATTCAGAGTGTATTATAGTACTAATTATACACACCCCGCACCTGGCTCTCATGCATGAAAACTTGGATTTTTAAGGGGATACCGGGCCAAAAGTATTGTTTGCATCATGGCTATATGCCATCTACTGTTTGCTCTAAAAAACGTCAAGTTAAATATCCAAAATATACTTAGCTAAGTTACTTAATGTTGAAGCTCTGTTCCTCATTCTCATGAGTCCATATGAAGTCAAATGCGGCGTTTCTTCCTTACGGCATGTTCTTCCTTCAAGAATAAATGGAAGTCTTCCAAAGTGTAAAAAGTGCAGCATTCTCTTGGATTCAACGGCCACATCTGAGGCTTGACTCCCTAGCCGCAAGTCTCCCTGCGGCTCTGAAGGCTCACATTTTTCTTTGTTGGGAGATGCCGGGAAGAGACTTGCGGCTGGGGAGACAATCCGTAGATGTGGCGGATAGAGTCCGAGAGACTTGCCGCATTTTTGTCATTACAAGGAAAAATTTGGTATTTTTGTTGCGTGAGACATATCAAGAGAGACCTGTGGCTTGGGACAAACTGTAGGTGTAACGGCGGAGTTCTTGAAACTTGCCGCACTTTGGCCACTTTGGTCACTTTGTACAAGAACTTACAATTTTTCTTGAGGGTAAGCTGCCGCAGGAAGCTTGTGGCTGTGAGAAGATCCGCAGATGTAGCAATTAAAATAAAGATGATTGTTGCACATTGAAACTTTGGAAGAAGGCTCCTATTTTTCTTGGAGGGAGATATGCCACATGGTGACTTGTGATCTGGGTTGGAGAGACAAGCCACAGGTGTTACAAATCTGCCGTTCTACGGAGGAACTCAGTAACTGCAGAAAATCGGAAAATAGATTTTTATATCACTGAATTCATTGAAGAGAGATCTGAGATCTGTTTAAATAATTTTTCAAAATTTTGAATATTGTTAAAATTAATTATTGCATCATCTTAATCTTCGTAAGTAATCTTTGTTTATTTTGCCAGATTTTTACTATGAAAAAAGTGACATTTAATCTTATTTTAGAGCTTCCGCTGAGGTAAGAAAAACCAACACATACAAAAGTATATTCCTTTACGGATTCTTGTTCTATGGGGAAAATCCTATAAGAATCATTCAGAGCGTTCTGAAGGGAAGAGAGAAATTCGACGTCTGTCGGATTGTGGAATAAATTGCAATTTTCATGAACAATTATCATAACCAAATAATAAATGCTCTGTTTTCTACAAAACATCCGTTCATTTGAGTATAACTGCTGATATGAACAAATTCCGACATTTTCAACTGTAAGACGTTTTAAGATATTTACACTTGTTAATTTTACAAACAAATTTTATTAATGAAATTGCATCTTCATATTTTTTCCCAGAAATTTGTTTCTGGCTTGCTTCGAATCAGATTGAAAACATATCTTTTCAACAAAATACAAGAAACAACGTTTGTTTATTGACATTATAACAACTGTTTTTAGTTAACCATCATCTATACCGTACTTCAAACCAGATTTGCGATAAAAAAGCAAATATCCTGTACCAAAATGCTTTAATTTTGCATTTCCTCGTCTTAATTCTTTACTAAAATGATGCTTATTGTCTTCCAATCAGGCTTATCATATAGCTTGTCGTCTCACGCTTCGCGCTTGACTTCCGATATACATCGTGATATGTGCTTGGTTCTGCCTTCATGTCAGAAAATTTTTGAGGCCGTGTTATGCTTATCCGATTGGACGGAAATCCTTGGGTGAGGTAAAACCAATCCAGCTCGCTTTAGAGATAAAGACTACTCGCGTACCTCTCCATACCTTTAGGACGGAGCCCAGGGTCGGTCTAGCCCTAGCAAGTCTCACGAGCGGCTGAAAGACTTCCGGGCCCACTTGATCCTGGAGCGAGTTAAAATCTCGTTGGCTAGCCTCTTAATTGGACCAAGTTGGGCATAAGGTAGCATTGGCTACTTCACAGATTTCGCCTCCTTTTCTCTAGACCTCGTAAAGCT
This sequence comes from Neuroterus valhalla, assembly GCA_011762715.2. Classification (NCBI taxonomy): domain Eukaryota; kingdom Metazoa; phylum Arthropoda; class Insecta; order Hymenoptera; family Cynipidae; genus Neuroterus; species Neuroterus valhalla. Next base: position 5,949 of record WSXT02066912.1, on the reverse strand, counting down.
CAGAAAATATACCTTGATCAGGTGAGGCAAGGTCACCTCATCTGACACCGAGTATCCTCCGTCGGGCAATTTTAGAGTGCCGAGAATAGCATTGATTGGATTGACGTATTGCACTCCTATTTTCATCCCTCATTGTCGTATATGAGATCAAAAAATCAGCCGTTTTGCCAGTACCAGCATGTCTGAACCGCTCTCTGATTTCCTTGCAAAGTTCCTCGAGCTTTCTTCTCCACCAGTGTCGATAATGTACGAGACCTGGATAGCTCCAAATCCACGCGCATGTAACGCCTCCTTCCATAAATGATGAGAATATGAAAATCGTCCCTTTGACTATAACACTTCGTTGTTTTCTCTTATAATGTCCACGAAAATTGAAAGAATCCATAAGCAAATCATTTGTATTTGCTCAATTATTGTGATTCGAATAAAAAAATTTTATATCCTAGAAAAATCGTTACTGAAGTGTAAAAATTTATCCATGAAGAATGCAATATTCTTCATCGCTTTTCTCATAGTGTCCTGTACTTTCAGTGAAAATAAAATGGAAAAATAAACATTACAAAATTGCGGAGCCTAGTTTTCTTTCAAATTCAATATATCTAGAATATAATAGATTATATTCTTGGCTGTAGATATTTTCAAACAAGAAAAGTGCGATGTGTCTCTGGTAGAGCATCTATAAAGACTGAACTTTATAGGAATTTGAACCAAGTAAGTGATTATCCTGCACTAAAAGGGAGAAAACTCAGGAAATTTTGCATGAAAGGTTATTAGTAAGACAATTCTTCGTCCAAGCAGCTCTTTTTTCTTCGATTCTCAAACATTTCATCTGGAATTTATAAAGATTTCCGAAAAATCTTTCAATTTTTCTCCCTACTTACCAGTAATAAATGTTCTCAACTCAAGAGCGATACCGTTAGGTGACAAGAGGAAAAAAATTTTGTCTTACAATCCATATGAATCGCATGGATATTTTTTTGCAACACTAACCTCCTCCCTTTCAAATAATGTCATCACAATATTGGACCCCCCTACCCCTGTTTTGAATTCTATCCTAAACTGCTGTTGAATGCTTAATGGTTAACATGAATTTCTTCATGTTTAAAGATCTAAATATATGAACTATTTTCGAAGCTCCTCCGAATTTTTGTACTTGAGAGTCGTTCAATTCGAAGTGTGCTTTTTTCAAATATATAGTTTCAAATGCTCCTGTTGTAAAACTATTTGTATTTCCAAGGACTTGATCTTAATCTTATTTACCTTAATGTTAGAGAGAACTAGAACTAAAGTTTAAACAATTTCCAGAACTATATGACTAATTTGTTTCCTATTTGAAACATTTCAAATTGAGAACTTTTTCACATGAGCTCCTCAAAATTAAAAAATCCTTTTTCTTAACAAAAGAGAGGGGAAAAAACAGACATTTTTAATGACAGAAAAGAGGATTTTTGTAAATCTATGAATGTTAAACGTAGGTTGACCTGAGAGAATAAAATTTTACTGTATGAAATAATGGATATCAGGTAATGAAGATGACCGTTTAGAACAAAGTGATACAGATAGAAAGCCAATATTGATCCATTTGGGCCAAACGTTCAGTAAATAAAATACAGATTACCGAGCAGATAAAGCATTTAATTGAAATTATTTTACGTTTGTTGTATTTCGAATATGCCTACCTTTCGAAGAAGTTTATGGGATATTAACTGCACTGATTGCATGGGTTAATTACTACTAGCTCCGTATTGATAAGTGAAGGACAGTAGATAATCAAATATGACACTGTTTGACATTTTTCGACTTTTTCTCTTTCCTTGGAAATGCTCTAGATCATCCTAGTAGAATTTCAACGTAGATTAAGAATATATTTAGAAAGATACTCTAGTACCTTGTTTGTCTAGTCTCTTTTCAAAACGGGAACAAAACTGACGTGTTACAAAAACTTAAGCAAGTGCAAATTTGTTTGGAATGATGTAGCTGAGAAAGTTGTTTGTATCAAGAAACTCTGATGGAATACTTTCATATGAACTTAGACTTAAAAAGAGTGTCAAAAACGGGATATCCTGACCGTTCGACTTCATTTTGCAAAATAAACGAGACATGTATTCTTTCAACCGATTCTTGGGTCAGTCTACTGATTTTTTTATGTGACGTGTTGCAGGCATATTTTAAAAAATTCTGATTTGCATATATCGTACATTGTAGTACATTTAGAGTGAATAATATCACATTATAGTAAATAAATTATTGTTTGTTTGATTTCAAATAATTTTCAAAGGTGCACAGTTGCAAAAAATGGCATTCCTCACACACAGTCAAATCACTTTAAAAAGACGCCAAATTTTTAACTTGATCATTTTCAGAATAGAGCAAAATAGCTCCACCAAATTCACACACTGAGTACATAATAATAGAATTTAATTATGTGTCAAGCATTTCCCTCACAGCTTGCAGGGAGAGGTTACGAGCTTGAGTGTTTTTCCGTCGGAATCACAACTGCACCATGTTTCTCGACCGCTTATTTAGTTTTTCACTCGTTTGCAGCAGAAACCCTTGATATAGGGCTCCTCTATCCGCGGACAAGGGACACGTCATGTAGCCTTACCAAAGGAGCGAAAGTCGGGAGCCAAAGTCTATGACAAAATAAAAATGATTGTTGTCACTTGGAATACCGCGCGCCGCGTTTGTTGCGCCTGCTCCTGCAAGAGCTTATTTCTTCAAAACAAAAAATTTATCTATTTCGTTTAATACAGGGTTCTGATGTCGGGATTTTCCGAAAATCCATTTTAATTTCTAATTTTGATAAATGGTTGCCTAATTTCGATTTCATGGAATTGAGGTGGGGATGTGTGGGAGTGCAGAAAATGGGATTTCCAAAACATTAATATTCTCCTCAATCGAGGAAGTCTAAGCTGAATTATTCGAATTTAAACTCCGGCGCGTATGGCTAACAGCTCAAGATCAGGCCCCTGCCATTAAGGAAGACGTTCGCTTTAAGGTCTTAGAATGTATACGATGACTCGAGAACAAATAATACTACTATAGATGTAAATTTGAACATGTTTCGAATATTTCGATTTATAGGAGGTGGTATTGCTTGTGTGTGAGAAACGCAATTTTTTTGCACCCGTTCACCTTTGAATATCATAAAAAATCAAAAGTACGATTTATTAACTGTAAGATAATAAATCAACTATAAATGCATTATTATTTAATATATTTCGCAATCAGAATTTTGGTAAATATGCCCGCAACACGTTTCAGACGTAAATGAGTGGACTTGCCCGCATTAATCTGCGGACAAATCCTTTTAAGAATCACACGGACTTATTTGGAGGAAAAAGATTATTTTGGACACTGTAGTTCGACTCCAGTTTCAGAATAGTGATTGCACTAAGAGCTTATTGGTACCTAACATTATTAAACATGGGTGGCACAATGTTTTTGTGATTGCACTTCAAGCACGCTGAGCTTTTATTCTGAATAGTTGAGAAGTTCTTTAATTAGAAGTTTCTCAAATTCAGAAGATAGAAGTAAGCAAGGGTTGAATGAAAGAAAAGAAATAGTATTACGTGGGTCCATTTCTGGCTACAAGACATTATTAAAATGAGGTAGTATTTATACGTCTGGACACAAGTCATAGCCCTAACTTCCAACTCTTCTTTCTCCTCAAGTCCGTACGTTTAGTCTTGACCTTGATATGAGCGTACATAAACGTTCGGACTGCCTGGGTGTTAATTGTATAAAAATAATGTTATTTGGTTAACAAATAACTTCTTTCTTCAGAGTAAAAAAATATTTTAGGAGATTTTTAGATGAAGAAAAAGGAAATACCCTGCAACATAAAATATTAGACATTAATGTAGAAAGATTGCTGTCTTGTAAATTGCTCAATCCATAAATGTAAATTAGGATTACATTTTGAAAATTATATTTGATGGATGATAGCATGGTGAGACGGTATAAACGATAAAGTAAGTTGGTTGTTGGAAAATCTGAATGATCAAACTGTGAGTGGACTGATAGTATTGGATGCCTGCGTGCTAGAAATAATCATCTCCTGCTATACCAAACTCCCAAATACCTAATTGTAAGGCTAAGTAATCCTTTTTTTACTTAACCTTGCAACCTCGAATTTTCCAGTACCGTTTAAAGGCCCACCACGCTACAACCCAAAACGACGTTCAGTGGCATTTGGTGGCCTGACCACAAGCTTTTCTGCTATCAATTTGGGCACCTTGACCAGGATACCGTCCATTCAGCAACATGCATCGTGCTCTTCGTCCTCATCCTCGGGAAGCAGTACGCTCACGAGAACGGTGTCTGTTGACCAATATCCTACTGGAACTCTATCCAGAATACCGTCCACCGACCAACAATATGCTTCTGGATCGCTTAGCAGAGTTCCTTCCACGGAACAGTATCATTCTGGAACGCAGGTTCGAGTTCCGTCCACTGAGGATTATACTGGTATTTCGAGATCCGAATCGCACCATAGTAGTCTTAACAGAGTACCGTCCATGGAACAAAGTAGAACGGAGTGTGGAACCCTCAGGAGAATACCGTCCGAGCAACACGTGTCTTCTGGAACTTTGTGCAGGATACAGCATCAAGAGCAGGGACTAAGCAGAACTGAACATTTACAAAATACCCTCAATCGATTACCGTCCGAGTATCAAAATCCTATCTCACTTAGAGACCATAATGCGAGGTAAGCATAAACTGTCCTTGCGACTTAGCGAGAGCCAGGGAAAATCCGAGACCTAGTACATTTTCAAATGTTGATATCCTATACTTTTGAACATTGTCAGGCAACTGGTTGATCACGCTGTTTTTTCACATAATTCCCAAAACAAAATCATTTAGATTTTTTATGTAGCATTAAACTTGGCTTGAAAGAGACAAAATTACTTTAATTATGTAAGAAAATGTTTCGGCATTCTTCTCTGAAACGTATTAGGTAGTTACTTTTTACAAAATAAAGTAAACTTTTCTGCCTGTGCTTAAGATCTATAACAGTTTTGGGGAGTGACTTATTATAATTATCCAAAATACATTGCTACAAAAACATTTTTAATAGCGATTTGATGCAGACTTCAAAGTTGTCTTATTCCAGATTTTATGCGCAACAAACAAGATTTTTTTTTGCCTTGAAAAGTAATGATGTATTGTGACTAAAAACTTCGAAATATTCAAAATTGAAAAGAGTAGGACACTTAACATATTTCAAATTGAATTCTTTTTAGATTCCAAGTCTTTGCGATGAACCGTTTCAAATATGGAACTTTCAAGGGTTGATTACTCGACTTTCGAGCGTACAAAAAGTTTCCACATATGAATGTTTTGAAAACGTTTAAGGGTATTTCAAAAGAGCTAAAGATATATCAAATAATTTCAAGGAACTTGAACCATTTTGTAATGGTCCAATTAGTTTTTCTAAACGATAATATTTTCTACAACAACAACAAAATTTGAGTTAAAATTTGCTAAATCATTTAACATTAAAATTCCTCGAAGAAAAGTAATCTTGAGAAAAAAATCAAATTGATTCCTTGATTATAACAAATTGTTACAAAGAATTATATTATGCTTACAATTGTTACAGTTGTCAGAAATATTTTAAAAGTACAGAACTACAGTAAGAGGATGTCAATCCATTTTTTCGGATCTTTTAAAATTAAAATAGGAGCTGCTTTCTTGATATCTGGGAATCAAGCTACTTAGGAATTACGTTTCACAGTTTATAAATATTGTTTAAAAAATGTATTGTTTTCAAGCCTTAATTTTGCTCGTTGAAGATGAGGGAAATAGTTAAAATCTTCTTTGATTTGATTATTCCACAAAACCTTACATCACTGAGTGAAAAATATTGTTTTTTGCCTCTCAAACATTAAAAATTCGCGTTTTTTAGTCCGTGTTGCGACTGTAAAAATGGCACTTTTTGAGGCA
>WSXT02066901.1:0-12445 GCA_011762715.2 Neuroterus valhalla | reverse complement strand
GCCATGCTCGGGAAGTTTTGAACTATACGTAAGTGTGAGTATGTACACGTGTGTTTGTGTGAACTTCTCAAACTTCTCGCAACAGGAAAGTGCTCATTTTTAGTTCCACTAGTTTGATCTCCTTATGTCTATTCTCCATGCGTGAAATCGAGATTTTTGTTATAAAAAATGAAATAAAAATTGTCTTGGTGTTTCTACGTGTCATATAATTGAAACCACTTTTCTATTGATAAATTAGACTCTGTATATTTGTAGAGATTACTAGCATACTAGACACATTGCAGTAACAGTAATTAAGACAAGTTCATCATCTTTAAACTCCGAATTCTAAATTGAATTTAGATAACTTACTAAAAAAAATATCGCCTATAATAATATTTAATCTTACTCAATTCATTACATACTATATATTCTAATTCTATCTAAAGCCAAACATTGTTACATTATCTTTTAGTTTTTGTTTATATTTTCCATTCTTTAGCTCACATTCAAAACCCTGAAATGAAAATACTTCCCAAAAAAATCCATGAAGTTGCAGAAGCTTTTTAAAAACTGTTAAACAAACAGCTACATTCTTCTTGAAATACAAACATAAATCAGTTCGCATTATTATACTAATCTTAAAAAAAAATTGAGTAAACACAACCATTCATACAAAAGAGTCGTTCAAAACACTGCAGACTCGTAAAATTATTTTGGGAATTACGCAGGATTAGAGGGCAAACCCATCGACCACACATCCAATAATTTCTGATCCTGGGGTCCTGCTCCCAAGCTCACCATTAGACCTGGAAGATCTCCCCTGCATCCTCGGCCTCGCATCGCGTGGAGTACTTTCGCGATACTGTGAACATAAAGATGATTTATTATTAACTACCGCTTTTTATTTTGAATTTTGAAAATCCAATTCAGTAAATATCAAAATTCAAATTTCACTTTAACGTCCAACATTCAAATTTAACTACGAAATTATTGGATATCAAAAATCTCAAGAATATGTCGATGAAATCATTTTGCATTGCAAAATTTTCGAAACTCCTACTTTGTAAGTGATCGTTAAATTTGTTCTAGATTTCGAATTGAAGAGAAATTATATTTACGTAAGGCTCTATCATACTTAAAGAACCCATTTACATTATGATGCTACCGTTTTGCCTTCGATTTTCTGCAAGAAGTGGGAACAAAAGTTTATTTGAACCGTTTTGTTAAGCTATTTTTCTTACCATAACAAAAGTTTAGTTATCAATTCAAACTTACTTTCTTGTCTAATGAAATATTCTGTTGAATATTGTATTGTTAATAGAATTTTCCATCGGTTTGAATAACATTTTTCACGATTGAAAGGAAAACTATGGATCTTCTATAAAAAGACAAAAACCAGAACCGCTGGTCAAAAACAGCTGGTTAACGAACTACAGACAGACACTTTCGTAAAATAGTTTTTTTTCTGCTCAGGGGGTCTCAAAACATATAGCTCAATGAAATCCGACGAAGTCAAATTTCACATAAAAATAATACCTCACATTTCATCATGATAATATACAAAGAGCAAAGATGAAGAAGACATCCTCTTTTTGATTTTTTTTTTTTTAATTTCAATGGAGACATTGAAGAATGCGTTGTCCAAATTTGATCGTAAGATTCTCGGTTTTTGAAATTTCCAAGAATTTCGTAGTTATACTCCATTTATTTATTCTGTGAAGTTTCTTTCCTTCAAATTTACAGAAATCCCTCTAATTTACTTTGCCCATTCTTCTTGAAGAGTCACGAAATGGGATCTTAAAACGGAATCGACGAGTTTCTCGTTTTCAATCGACCTCTCCAGTTTTGTCAGAAGAGTTGGGAGCTTTTGAGGCAAAACTCCTGTCCACCTAATTACATGTGACGACGAATTTTCCGCTCTGTGCTCGGGGGGAATAATATCTAGTCTGCAGACATCAGCACAAGGCAGTGGAACAGCCACTGTCGTATCTACCCCTGAAATTAAGGAAAAGTTTTGAGATCAATGATACGACTTGGTATACTCTTAAAATCGGATGCACAAGTCTTCGTAAATCTTTTGAATCTTTGCGGAGTCTATGAAATCTTTTGAACTCTTTAAAATATTTTTGAATTATATAAAATACTTGTGGAATCTTTCAAATCTTCTGAAATTTTTGTAAAATCTCTCTGAAATGCTAATGCTAATTCAAATGCGTTCTATTCGGAAAATTTAAAATGGTGATTCAAAGTCGTACCGATAAAATTGCATATATTAGAACCCAGGTACTGAACAGCCTGAGTTTTCACTCTTCGGCACGCACGGGGTACGAGAGAGCAAAGACTATATAAAGATTCAAGAGTGTGTGCTTTCGGACCCCTCACTAATACTTGAACTCCAGTAAGCACAGCATAAAGAACTTGTCGAAACTGCTCTCTTCCTAGAGCTTTTCTCAAATCGCGTAAAACTGATGTCGGGGATGTGTTGGAAACCTCGTCGAACTCAGGAACATCCAGGTCTAAATTCAGAGCCACTGGGGACTTAGCGTTGAACAACATGTAACCAATAGGAGTTCCTAAAGGAGAAATATTTTAAAAACTGAATTCGATTTGAAGCAAGATTCGAAGTTTACTCACTGTATTTAAATCTTTAGTAAAAACAAACCTATATGAGGTCCAAACTTGAAACTGATCTCTTCGTCTAGCAAACTAAAGGGCAAAATCTCCACAAAATGTCTCGCACCTGCGCTTAAAATCCACACGAGCCACATATGAATTCTGAAAATATTTCCAATTCATAATATCCAACTTATTTTCGTATTATCTATTACAAAATTATTCTTGGTTTAGTTTTACCTGACATAAACGTGTTTTTCGTTAGTGATTTCGCTGAGAGCTCTGGGATGCTTGTTTGCATTCGACTGCAAACTGGAACCATTATTAGCATTGGAGATACGAACAGCTCTCTGTGGACAATGTGCTTCTTCTTTATTGTAGTTTCTTTCCGCATAATCTTGCAATTCCCGAATGACTTCCTTCAAATTGTCCATCAAAAAGGGCCACATGTTCAGGAGAAAGTGTTTGTCTCGCATAAAGACTATGAAACTGCACCACCTTCTGAATCCCCTTGCCTGAACGATTTCAACGAATTAAAAGTGAAAAAATTCAGAGACTTTTGAGCATTATAGGAGCAAAGTTGTAAGATTCAATAGCGGGATTTTTAGAGTAATAAACTTGACACTACTTTATGACCTAAAGAGCGAGTTTAATCCACCAAACATGGAAAGCATGCAAGTTGCCAAGTGATTCACCTGGGCATCCTTCAATGTGAATGTGTGACTTAGAACGTGGCCTCTGTTATCATCCCCGAAGTAGCACACGCCTTCTTTTCCGGGATGAACTTCGCAGCTTAAACTCCTTCATAAAGAAACTTTATTCAATTTTTATTGGAAAGGTGTAGGTAGTGGAAAATTTTCCCTCATTTCTCAGTTCAGATGTTACGAATTACATCAGATATAAATTCTTTGAAATTAAAAAAAAAAAAAATTAAAAATCAAATTTGGACAGAAATACACTCTTTAATGTCTCCATTTAATAAGAAAAAAAATTAGAATGAAAAAAAGAGAATGCTTCCTTGTTTGTATTGTTTTCTTCAATTTACGAGAATTTCGTAGTAAAATTTTCGGTTAATTCTTGCTTATCATTCAATTTTTTAAATTTAAATTACCTAATACAAGCATGCCTTAGCAAATTTTCAATGTCTATCACTAGAGGCTGTTGAGCAGAGAGATATGATGTTCTTGTCTCATGTTCATTGCTCAAATATTTTAGATCCCCTAGGCTATGACACCCTTCGCATTCTTGTTGAGTTTCAGCGTTGGAAATTGAACCTTGTCTTAAAACGTCCTTCGGTCCATAGAACTTCAGTCTCTCATCCGAATTCTGATCCTCGAAATTGCGGTAAGTTTGTGTCGTAAATATTACTTTAGGTCCATGAATTTCACAAAAAGTGCAAAGAGCTATTGCCGCATTCATCTCTATTTCTAATTAAATAAATCGCTATTCCTTGAAACTCAAGACCAAGCTTTAATATTTTTACGGCGTTTTTTTGGTCTCCTTAACATCACCTAAAACATTTCGATTTCATATAAACACTTTCTAAGCATCAGGTTTATCATTTCTAACCTACAAATTTCAGGAAAAATTGGAAAAATGAAAATATAATCGCATATTGTTCGTTAAAAAGGCTACTAATTCTGACTTAAACATTTTCTTACGATATTTGACAACAAAGTGAAGTCTTGCTCTTCGGAAATTTTGTTTTATTTGGGATTTATAATGAATTTAACAAGTGAATAAAAAACACATCCTACAACACTTCTCTCAATAAATAGAAATATTTCATAAAACCCAGCGATAACAAGAGTAAAAAAAATGAATTAAAATGTTTCATATATTGTCGTTTAACCTATAAAAATAACTTTTTTGTGATGATAATTAAATCCGAGGATAATGATTCATTATATTTATTAAACACGAAAAGAACTTGCCACTGTGCTACTTGAAATCGAGTGAAATAATGACCACTGGATTTTACCAACTTCCTCACGTGACAAACAAAAATAAAGACGAATGGCACATGACGTTTAACGTTAATAGGATGTCATCTACATTTTCACACTATTTTGTATTTCAGAGGTTCTTAGAACGACGAGAGAGGTTGACGAAAGTAGATCTCTTCGTCATCAGTCAGTAGCGTAAGAACATTTCTAAGTACCCTCAACAATATTTAGTACCTATCATATGGAAGATTTCATGTATTTCTAGAAGGGGTAATATCTTTTTTATCATCACGCCTTCATTCTTCGAGTGCTCTTTCACGGATATCTGTTTTTAATTAATCGTTGATTCAATTCTATACACCGGATTCGGGATCTAGGTAACAAGCCTCCGTAGAAAGGACCATTTGGGTAAAACAAAAAAGTTGCTTCTAGAGGGCATTGAACTAAAATTTGAAATGAAAAAGGATTGAAGAAAGTTTGACATATCATATTATTTACAAAATTCTTTTTTCACTATAATTTATGCGAATGTAAATAAATAAAAATATATCCTGTTTGTAAACAATACTTCAGGTTTTGCGACAAAAATACTTTTTAGGTAATCAATTACATGAATTACAATTTGAATCATGTTTCATCTTCAAATCACTGCCTCACATTCGCACGAAAATTTCAGTTTTACACCTTCATAAGCAGCCCTCATCCATATTCCAACAGCGTGAGCTCCAGGATCAGGATACTGATATTTCTATTGATTTACATGAAATTAATCGATTGAATAATTTAGCAGTACATCGAATTAAACTTTTGTTTAAACCTTACTCACTTTATTTGAAGATCCCGGAAAATTAATTGTTTTAATAGCACACTCCTCAGCGACTCTCACTGCTTCTCCAAATGCCTGTATCGGGTGACACTTTCTACTTAAGGCATCCTCTAATTTTTTTTGGGCACTTAAAAGAGGATCCAACATCGTTCGGTCACCTTCTTTTGCTCTTCCGAATTCAGATATTGTCTGATTTGCCATCGTCAAAGCTTTGAGCCACGATAAAGCATCTATAGTATCATTTTCTGAATACTGCGAAAACACCTGTTGAAGACAATGTCCTTCTTCTAGTTAATAGTTTTTTTCAATATGGATAAATTTCATTCTTGAATATTCAATAGGAAGAGAGTGAAAAAGAAAAAAAAATTTTTTTTTGGTTCGAAAAAATCAATTCATTTCGAATATCTTACTTTAGCAATAGCTTGAAAGAAAAGAGAATAAAGACCTCCTTGCAATCCTCCCATTTTCTGTTCGAGGATTCTACTAATTTGTGTGGAAGTTGCAAAGGGATTGATGCCTGAAATCTGATGTTCCTATGTTGATAAACATTAAATTATTGAGCGAGATCTCCAGATATTTTCAATTTTAAAGTGGTAAACGTTCGATTCATATTTTGTAATTCAACCTTGATTGCAGTTTTGATGGCTTTGGCTCCATCAGCTAAAGTTGTTCCACAATCACCATCTCCAAATTCTCCATCCATTATGTCCAATTGGTCTGTGCAAGCGATTACGGCTTCGCAAGCAAATGAGAGGACTGTCAAAAAAGCTTGCCCCGATCTTCCATTCATTGAAGGTCCCAAAAGTTGTACTTCAAAATCCTCCAGGCTATTCTGAAATACGACGCGATATTATATGTATATTCTGATCTCCCGCATAGGACAAACAAAATCACAGCACTTACCTTCACATACCTCCCAGGAGTAATGATTGAGTCTAAAGATTCCTAGAAAAAAAACTATGAATATGAAAGATAATGAACTTTATTAATTACACATGAGTTATGACTAAATCTTCCACCCTTACGAAAAAATATCATAAGAAATTTGCAATTCTAGAAAATGCATTATAGTTCCAAGATTTCCAAACATATTAGAGGATTTAAGGGATCCCAACGGATTTTCGTAAGGCCAATTTCAAATGGATATCATTTCTTGAATAAATAATTATTTGAATAAGATATAAACCTGATTCTTTCCTACATCGGCCAAACTGAAAGGCCGAGGCCAAGCAGTAACTTTTACTGGATCGTCTAAGTATTTAAGTATGCTTGAATTTAAATGAAGGTCGATTAGAGAAATATGAAATCCCCTGTGATCCAGAACACTCATCAGTGTTCCCACATATGCCCTTTCGATTACAAATCCGATATTCGGCAATTGCTGAAGAACTTCCATTGCAAATATATTCATCTCCATTTGATTGCATCCTACAAAAGATATTCCTTGGATTAAAAAACTGAATACAAAATTCTGTGGGACTGAGAGAGTATAAGATCTCAATTATGAATATTACCACCAGTATTGTTCACAATAACTGCGATTCGATGTCCTTTTGTGAAGCAATCGGAGCTCTTCTTTGAGTCTGATTCAAGCATTATTTTTAGTAAAGTCGAAACCGTATTTTTCAAGGAAGAAAATGGCATTTTTAATGCACCCGATTCTCCATGAATCCCATTACCTGAACATAGTTTTACATCAAACTTCCATTAATTAGAAACCTAATTGCATGGGATAGTTTATTATTTAGATACCAATTTCCACCTCGTTGGATGCTTCAAGACTTTGCGTAGCAAGTTTAATTCCCACATAAATACTTGCAACTTCACCACTAGTTGCAACTCCACAGCAAAATGTATATATTTCATGAAGAGTTCTGCCCTCTTCAGCCATAGCACCAGCGATTTTAAGAATAAATAAAATGTTGGATTGAACACAACTCTCATCGGTTTGCTTATTGGGTTTCCAGGACTTTTCATTACCAACAAGGATTAGTTTTACATTCAAGCCCTTATTCTCGGCACACAATACAGCTGTTGCAAAATTTATACAGTAGCCTGGCCGATTTTCAATTATAAGGATCACTCCTGGAATAATGAGATATTTATTAAACAGATTAGAATGAAAGCAATTACATTTTTTTAAAATTCAAATTCGAATACCAGGTACGTGATTGGTGCCGACTTCTTCAATCAGTTTCAGAATAGAGTTGCTCGGAGGTGAAGAATAAATATTTCCTGAGATAGAGGCAGTCAACAATCCTGGTCCAACAAAACCCGCGTATGCTGGTTCATTTCCTGCTCCACCTCCAGATATTATCTTCACCTGGACTTTACAAGTTTTAATGAATATAGTTTTTGCAATAAAGTTACTACTTTCTGAAAAAACCCGTTATCAGAGTTAATAAGACCTGGAATTTCGATAAAATTCTGAAAAACCTGGGAAAATCATGGAATTTTTTCAAGACTTTTCAAGTAAACCGTAAATTTCAAATGAAAGAATTGAATTTTCTACAACACAATAGAAGTAATAGGATTATAATTTGAGAATTAAACAAAATAGTATAATTATCTGAACTGGAATTGTCTAGAATTCAATGATTATTGAGAAACCCTTTGTATCTGCATCGATTAATAAACTAGTAAAATTGAACAGGATTGACAGGATTTTCAAAAAGTAGACCCGGAAAACACATGGAATTCCAAAACCGGACTTAACCCTGATCTCAATATAGTTACAACTAATAGTAGGTATTCATATACATTTCCTACAGTTAAAATACAAAAGTCTTACTCTGTCAGGCATATTATCATAGTCTCTTCGCAATATTGCCCGAGATCCTTCTAAAACTATTAATCCACGATTTATCATAGCCATTCCGAGAAGACTTTCTTCGACAGCGAATTCAGGATCATTCCAAAGTTTCTGCTTTATCAATTTTCTCTCGGTCAAATCTCTTAAGGACATTATTTTCCCTACAATAAGAATTTATTCTGAAACAGTAAAAGCAAAATAATCCTCAGTACAACATCAAAAGATAGTGGTTTTAGGTTATGTTACAAAACAGTCGGCAAATTTTTTGAATATGGCGGCAATTTCCCTCAAATCTGATTCGGTTTAGTAAAATATGGCGTACTCAGGCGGGATATTTAAATTTTAGTGTGAACATTTTCTTCGAATAAAAGAACAAATCTCGTGTACAAAGATATATTTATTCTTCATAACAACTGTAAAATCTGGCTGTTCACAGCCAAATAATTGCACTACTACATTCCGACTACGTTTGCAAACTGTGCTCGTTGATAACGCATTTGATCAAAAATCGATCAGCACACAGCAAACAAAACGCAATGAATCCTTTTCTTAAAACCGAAATCAGAATAATAATTTTTGCTGTATGTTTAAAATATCATCAGCCTGGTTTTCGAACTTACGTTTTTGAAAAAAAATTTTTTCTCGTTTCCAGCGTCTATTCAAGCCACATAGAATAAAATACTCTTTTTTCTTCAATTTGTATTTCCGATTCAAAACTGATCACGTAATCAGTTTGAAAAAATGCAACATGCAAATGCAAACTTAACTTTGATCAATGATTTTTAAGTTACAACATACCTTTAAATACGGATAAATTAATTCAAGTGCATTATTACGTTTTATTTGCATACTCCTTAGTTGAAATCCTCAAACGTTACCTCTCACTGAACGAGTGAAAATTGTTTGCAGTACATGTAAATAACTCCAGCAGCATGGCTTGCAATCTTCATTCTAATCAGAAGATTACATAACAACGATCTTAAACATATATCAGTCTACAACGATTATACTAAAAGTGTAAGGGTACTCGTAGCAGTCATAATAACAATCATCAACGTTTTTCATGCACACCTAATCAATAAAATGGGCGCTTACAATATGTACATCACTCTATCTGACCAAGATTCGTCCTACCATCACACAACATTCATACCTTAGAGGAAAACGCAGACGCTCTTCCCTCGGTATTACTTTATGAACAATCTTTTTTCTGAATTGCCGTAGAAGGTATAACAGATTTTCCTTTCTTGGCATAATTTGGCGAGATTAGTACAGGAACCGTGAAAAAGTAAATACAAAATCTAAGTAAATTCGAGACCCTCTGAATTATATAGCTGCTTTCTTAATTTGTTGAACTTCTTTTCTCTATGGTTTATTGTCTACTTTTTGCTCTAGCGCATACGCCCATTAATACGCTAATTCGTAAATTTTGTTTCACAAATTAAAGACAAACTCTGTCGACCATATTCCTCCAGTTTATTGAACTGGGATATTCGAAAAAAATCAACAGATGCAGAAGCAGAAGTCTGATCAAGTAGTTTTGTCAAGCGCACTGGAAGCACTGATTGATAAAATTGCGTCTATAGTCACTCTGAGTAAAAATCACTGCGTTCGAGTCGCTCGAGTGAAACCTGAACTACAGTAATGATCCTCAGGAAATTCGATGAGATGATATTTTCCACTAAGTTGAGCTCTGAAGAAATAGAATTTCTTCTCTCTTACTTCTTCGGCACTCTATAGTGACGCATGCTACATTTTTTTGTGATGCCTTTCGGTGGGACTTCCACGAGATCTTCTCTTCTTCCTCAAAGTGACTTTGTGAGATTATTAAACAATCTCTTGCCCCACCAAGATTCCAAGTCGAAAGGCTTGAAATCTAAAAGTAGAAATCATTAAAAATAATTGTAAATAGGATTAGGATCAAGGGGGTTCATCACTCTTGAAATCTGGTGTATATCCTTCTTAAAATATCACAAATCATCGAAAAATCACTGAAACATTTTGATATATCTGTGAAATCTTCATAAAACGCTCTGAAAATCGATTAAAAATTTTTATGTAATATTTGAAATTTTTGCGAAATCTTTTGAAATCTTTTTGAAATCTAGTGTACGTTCAAAAGTCGATTGGTTAACCCCTTGTCTAGGATATGTTCTAGAGAAACGAATCATGTCAAGTGGGCACCCCAATTTCCAGCCCAAGCAAATGTTATAAAATGATTATATCAATCGAATCTTCACACTATCAGTAGAGTATAAATGTTGGACTTTCCACAAAATAATTTGTTTAACTATTCTTTTTCGTTCAACAAACATTTATGACTTTGTTTTGATAATAATTCATTGCGCTCAAATTTTTAAATATTTTTTGACGAAAATTGGTGCACATACTATTGAAAGACAACTCTTTCAGATAAAAAATATTACGATGGTCAATAAACAATTGCTCCATATTTTTAATAACATTTTTAGAAACAATTGACATAATTATCAACTTCTCAATGCTCAAATCGTCTACATCTTAGATAATACACGTAAAAACTATTCAAGAACGACAATCTGAAAAAAAATTTCACTGCCCGCCATTAATTTGCTCAGAAAATGTATAACTGCGGAGCGCGCGGCTCAGGCCCATCACGGAGCAGCCCGGCTCACAGTGGCGACGGAATGTTTAGAAACACTCACATGTCGCAAATCTTAACCAAATTAAACAAAATTCACCCAGAAATGTTTGTAATTGAATTTCAAAACGACTGAAGAAGCCGAATTTTCCAAAATAATTTGTTTAAACTTTTCTAAACAAAATATGGCGTGATTATAAGATTTAGTGTCATAAACTAGATAAACCTTATAGAATTTAAGGACTTTGAGGCATAGCTGATTTCGAATTTGTCATAAGTTTTGCGAAATAAATTTGTTCAAACAATTTCTTTGAATAAATTATTGCTTATTTTAATTTTTCTGCAAAATCAATTTTTGTAAAATACAATTTCTTACAACCAAATGACTAAATAAATAATTTTGCATAAATTATATTAAATCCTAATAAGGCTCTAAACGTCTACAAGAAAATGAATAATAAGACAAATGCGACCTATGTTAACTGCATTGTTTTTTCGTGCGCTAATTTCCAGTATGCCGTTAGTTTTGCAAAAAAAAAATTGTTGGAACACATTTTTTTTTCGTTTACTTTGCATTCATAACGAATTGTATTTATAAATAAGAACTGTTCTTATATCTCATTGTATTTAGACAAATTGGTTCTTAGTATTGAGTTGTTTTTAATTAGCCCGTTTAATCAAATAAATTATTCGAAAAATTTATGGATTTAAAAGTTGGGTTATTTTTGCTATCTGTTCAGTTATTGTGTTAATGTTTATTTTATTTTATATTACATTTCTAAAAATATTTTTTTTTCTAAATTCCTTTTTTATGTGATTTTTTCATTTAATAATTTTTTTTCTTTGTAATTATTTTCTTAACTCTTATATTTAGAACTTATAAATTAGGAGCTTCAAACTCCGAATAATTTTTCTCTTATTCTTCAATCAACACATCTTTTATTCAGTCATATGGTTATAAGAAATTGTATTTAAAATAGAAAATATACTGCTTTGGTCATACTTTCCTTGTAGAATTAGATTTTAAAATTTATTTTGCAAAAGAATTTAAATAAGCAATCATTTATTCAAAGAAATTGTTTGAACAAATTTATTTCGCAAAACTAATGGCAAATTCGAAATCAGCTATGCATCAAAGTCCCTAAATTCTATACGGTTTATCTAGTTTATGGCTCGAAATCTTATAATCACGCCATATTTTGTTTAGAAAAGTTTGAACAAATTATTCGTGTACCAATTTTCGTCAATAAAAATTCAAAAAATTGAGCGCCATGAAATATTATCAAAACAAAGTCATAAATTTTTGTTGCACGAAAAAAAATAGTTAAACAAATTATTTTGTCGAAAGTCCAACATTTATACTTTACTGATAGTATGAAGATTCGATTAATATGATCATTTTATAACATTTGCTTGGGCTGGAAATTGGGGCCCACTTAACGTGATTCGTCTCATAGCAATTTTCAGAATACATATCCCAGAATATCTCTACATATTTGGAGGTTTGGTTAAACGAGATATTGACTATAGGTTAAAGCAGTGGCGGATCCAGGATTTGGTCAAGGGGGGGGGGGGGGTCTTTTACTCAAAATTTTACTTATATATTATTATTATTTTTTTTTATACCACCAAGCTAAATTCCTATC
>WSXT02066890.1:0-12446 GCA_011762715.2 Neuroterus valhalla | reverse complement strand
TTCATTCTCTTTCTCTTTTTATCTGCAGGACGCCTCCCACTTATTGCATGCCTACTCTATCTGTAATATCTCTATGACCGACTCTCAGCGACCGGCCATCTTGTCCATAGCCATATCTACAGTCAATGGCTGGTTTATGGCAAAATCAAGTCACTGCGATGCGCCGTAGAACGACACAAACCATCCCCCAGGCACACCTATCATATATGGTGAAGGCTCCGAGCGTCGACTGGTAGGTTGGACAATAATGGGTAGCAACGCGCCTACGTTACCACGTGTTGATGCCATCCTTCTTTGCCCTAGTTTGAGTGAGAGAGATTATGTGATTTATTGTGCCAGTGTTGTGTATTGCGTGTGAGTATATAGTGAGGTGGGTGCTATCAGGTGACAGCTGAGCCCACCGGCCCTCATAGTGCCTAGTCAACAAAATAATAAAAAGTTTGACGGGCTTAGTGTGATTCTTGTAAAAGTATATTATTCATTCCCCACCAGTCTGGCGATAGTCGGAACGTAATGGCTTTGACAGATTCTCTAGGCTTTGAGAGGGATAATTTTACTGGCAACACGCCACCCCTGACTCAAAGCTGCTGTCAGGTGACAGAATATTTGATTCTGTGCTCGACCAGGTATCTATTTTGGAATTGAGTTAATTTATATTTTACGATATTTGAATTTTTGTGCGTGGGATTGAATACCTCGTCACAGTGTGTGTGTGTGTGTGTGTGTGTGTGTGTGTGTGTGTCTGTCTGTCTGTCTGTCTGTCTGTCTATCTGTCTGTTAGCACGATAACTCTCGAAAAAACTAATCTTTTTGATTGGTATACTCTTAAGGTGTCAGAAACTGAAGGAAAGTTTGTTAGCCAGCTACTTTGGAAAAAAATTTAAAAAGTTAGAGCTTTTTGAAAACTTTTGAGACTATACTTTTGAAGACTCGAAAATCGTATGTACAGCTCCGTGTAGTGAGTAATAAGTGGAATAATTTATCCTTATGATGTTTTTCGATGAGAATAAAATCATCAGAGTTGTCATTTTCAAAATTCAAAGGTATAAACAAAAATGAGTATTTTTAGCCAAATAACTAAAGACATAAAAAAAGGTATAGGAGAAAAAATGTTTCCTTTTGGGAGCCCTGCAAGATCGTCCTTACAACTTTTTGAATTTTTTTACATAATCGAAAAATCAAAGTTTGGTCGTACAAAAAATGATAAAAAATAGAAAGTCTCATCTTTTGGTCAAACTATGCAAGGTACTGGGGAATGTACATGAACATGAATTGTGCACCAAAAAAAGATCTACAATTTTGCGAAATTCACTTTTTGATGGGGCAAGTGGTTTTTGCTTCATTAAAAAAACAACATATTGAAAAGAAAAAATTGAACTTTCAGACGATTGTCACAAGCTTGGGAAAAAATAGATAGACACAAGTCCTTCACTAGGAAAATATCATCAGATGTGATATCAATCTTTTTTAACAGAATATGTGGTTTTCATTTCAATCAGGAAAAATAAATATAAAAATTAAATAATAAACGTTTTGAAAAAATGAAGAAAGCTAAGACAGAGATTGATAGAGAAAAGTTGTTCACCCGAAAAAGATCTATGAATTTATTATAATTCTTCCGATTGGACACGTAGTTTTTGTTTCAATCATATAAAATATAATAAAACATCAAAAAATTCCATTTCTAGCAAAAGTACACAACATATGAGAAAAGTTGGGTATAAAAATTTCTCTACCGTTTCGGTCAAATCGTGAACGAGTGCGCAGCACGAGACGAGAGATAAGAATGTAGCCGTTAAAGCTAGAAAAGCTTCAACTAAAGAGAATCCAAAATCATGAAATTCAAGTAGTCGTCGAAAATTCGCTATCGAGTTTCAAAAGCTCTGTATACAAAGGTCGGGAAGTGCATAGACTGAGCGCGTAGCGCAAGGTGAATCCATGACTGAGCGTGAGGCGAGTTTCTCATCGAGCGCGAGATACGACGGACGCGTGCTCCAAGCACGTGATGAGATGTACCCGCGCGGCGGGCAGATTTATTTTTTTTGGTAGTCTTACATCGTAAAATACGTAAAGGAAAAACGCGCACCTTTTTTATTATTTTGACTGAAGGTTTGGATTCAGCGGCGCTAGGCCTTTACCGTGATATAGGTCCGCTTGTCCTTTACCGGGACTAGGAGTCCTCGCATAACTTCTCCTCTATTCTACTATCCCCTGCTTCACAAAATTTTCTAGAGTTCGAGTCGGGAATCGAAGCCGCAACCAGACGGAGTGGGTCCTAAGCTTATTCCAGAGCCCCCACGACCAACTGACTACTTCGAGACATTTCTTATGTATTTTTTACCGCTGAATCCAAGTTTTCGGTCAAAATATTAAACCAAGCAGCATTTCTATTGTACATAGTTCGCAATGCGAGAAAACTTGACAGAACAAAGTAAAACACGGTTTGAGGAAAACAGTCACTATTGCTCTTTGCATCCATCCGGCAAGTGCTGGGGCATATTTTTGGCACATGGGTATGGTTTTAATGTTACTAACCAGTGAAGGCGTCGCACCTCCAAGAGCACCGATGATAAGAACGATTAGTTTAAACGAATATCCGTGATGATGGCGATGCAGATGTTTTCTGAGATTTTTGTACCTCTCCTTTTTCTCGGTTTCCTTGCCTGTGATGTTGAAGTCAGCCGGAGCCGAGAATTCGATCACGAACATTGTTCGGTGGCGTTTGTAAAGGAGCACGATGTCGGTTCTTGTGTGCTGGATAGGGTCTTTTGTCGAGAAATCGTAGTTCTAGTAGATTCGGCACGCCTCGTTTCCAACAATAGACTCCACCCCCCTTGAAGCGTTCAGCAGAGCAGGGTTGCGGCCAACGCCATAAGAGTGACAAAGATGGTGGTATAGCACTCTCAAGGCAGTATTGTGTCTGTACAAATACGTCGTTCCTGCGTGAATAGGGCGATTCGATGGTATGTGCCAAAGAGGCTTAGGGAGTTTGAGACAACCCTGCACCTATCGCTGGAAACAAGATGACGTAATATGCTTCTACGGTATGTTAAGGTGAAGATTACACCGTTCTGACACGCAAAAATAAAACTCATTGTTCCTGAATTGAGACTACATGATTTGAGGGAAGCAAACGTTGATTCATGTGTCAAGGATTGATCTTTTACATTTTTGTAGAAGTTTGCATTCATAAGCTTGTCTTTATGTTTTTTTCAGGAGGTTTTTGGCCTCCGCTTTTTTTACCTGTGCTTTGAGAAGTGATGCAGCTTGATTGAGTAATGCACTGTCCTCACTCCTGATGTTGAGGTTCAGGCCAAGGGTTTCAGCTGCCTGTTCTGCGGCCTTGTAAGGGAACGTTCCTTTTTCACTTATTCCGTGATTCCTGACCATTGCGAGGAGAGGATCTCTACCGTTCTCCATGATATGAACAGTACTCAGGATGATTCGGTTGTATAGACATTGAAGATTGAGAAGTCCGCCTTTGCGGCGTGCAATGTATGAGTGCGGAACGGACAAGCTGATGTGCAAGCTTTTCTTCCAATGCATCACCTTACGCGTAGTAATATCAAGGGCCCTGAGCTCGTTTTTTGTCCATGGAACCACCCAAAACGAATAAGGTAGAACTGAAACGGCAAGCATGCTAGTCGCAGATATCTTTCTCAACGTGGAGAGGTTGGACGACCAAATCCGTTGGAGCAGGTGTTTGTATCTGCTTTTGAAAGCCTCCTTTACTGATGTTACACCTTGAATGTGGCTCTCAGACACGCCCAGATATTTAATGATCTCTCCAGCGCTGAGGTGACTGATAGCCATTCCGTCCACAAGCCCAGGATAATTATCTATACCTGCTATTCGTCCACGTTTCGAATGAATCTTGGCACACTTATCCAACACAAAGTCAATACCGATTTCTCGTGTGTAGCTCCTGACGATACTAAGAGCATCTTTCAGATGTTCTTTTCCATGAGCATAAATCTTCAAGTCATCCATATGAAGTACATGAGTGATCTTATGCTCACCAACATTAGTTCCGCCACAGAGGTACCCTACTATATTTGCATGAACCTTCAAGCAACAGGCATGAAGACGAGGTGATGCATGGAAACTTTTACAAAATTTTAAAAGATCAATGCAGTCAACGTTTCTTTCCTCAAATCATATAGAGTCAACTCAGGAACAGAGTTTCATCGAACGAATCATTTTCGTACTGGAATTATATTATCATACAAATCTCTTCATAAAGATTGCAAGGCAGATACTTCAGACACTTAACTTTGGCTACACCTTTTCCCACAAATTTTATTTTCCTTTTTCCGGATATCGAAAAGCAGGCGAAATGACTGAGCAAAGTTTGAATAAACATTAGCGTAGCTTTTATTGACATCGACAGACGCAGTAGCGCATGCGCCGCTCTTTTATATACACACACTTATAATAATACTATACTGACTCTCCTTTTAACACTCCCTCCTGAATTATAGTATCACATAGTTTCAGTTTTTACCAAGTCTACATGAAGTTTTTTTCCAAGTTCTCTAATTCTCAGTTCTCTGATTGTTCTCTGCCAATTCTGTAAAACAAATGGAATGCATTTTATAAATCATTGTAAATATAATAACTTATCTCTAAAGTTTTTGAAAGGTCTAAGAGGCAGTGGTTTAGTAAATACATCAGATGTATTATCTACTGTAGTACCTATTCAACTAAAATTTACCTTCAGACACACATTTTTTCACATAAACCTCATCACTTTTGTACAATTTATCTTTGATGTCGGTTTTCTCGCTACTCCTAATTTGGTTTTTATTTCTTCTAAGGTATCATCAAAATTTTCCAATTTTCAACTTTCCTCCTTTTGAGTACAATCAACAGATGATTCATTGTCACATTTCAATATTACGGGATACATTGTTTTTCCTAACATGTTCCTAAGAGCTTTATATAAAGAAATGGGTTCCTGACATGGCTCACTCATAGCAAAGTATTCAGTGTGGCAGGTTTGTTAGCTTGTTTTCTCGCCTAATAATTAACAGCGAAAGGGTGAACAGTTGGACGTGGGGGCTAAGGCATGCGCTTTGGACCCACGCCGGCTGGTTGTAGGTTTGATTCCCGCCTCGCACTCTGGAAGAGCTTCGGCGGCCCACGCGGTGAACACTTGCCTAGCAAGGGAGTGTTCAGCTCCGGAAAGTCGTGGTGCCGGTACCTCTAGAGGAAAAGGTTACACTGCGTACTTCGGGCTGGTGTTCTTGGTGGTTCGGAACCCACCTTAAGCTGTAGGTCCTTCTTACTTACTACTAAGATAGTAGTAAAAGGGATAGTAGAGAGGTGCGAGGAAAATGTAAACCCTCAAGAGACACCTTGAACCAACCAATCACTAATTAACAGCGAAAGATATAGCAAGTCTGGTAACATTTGCTAAGTAAAGCAGACTGCCTGTGGCTTCCCTAAACGGCATCTCTATTTTATTTTTATTTGCAGATCAAATCGAAGTATTTGTCTCATATTTCTATTCTAAGCTTGTCTAGTGTCATAGGAGTGTCGTATGGTTCACTTTCACTCATCCCAAATCTTTCCAGTATTTTCTCTGTATTTACCCTATCTCTACTTATTTTTATTTCTAAGTAATCTTTAGGTTCACCAAGATTTCTCATTTAAAAACAAGACTTAAATGGTCTATTACGTCATTCAATTTCTCTTAGTTATTTCCTGCTAACAAAATATCATCTGCATCAACTATCAAAATAGTTACAATTTCCATTTTTCTAAAAGTCAACAAACATTCATTTGGATCATGAGATTTGCAGATGATTGCAATATCATCTGCCAATTCGATGATGGTGCAATTATTAGGAAGAAGGAATATCAGTTTTCTGGTATATATCGAAGACGTGATAGGACTAAGAATGCTTCCTTAGGGTGAACCCTTAGTACTTATTCTGGGTCCTATTAATTTGCCATTAATTTTCAAATAAACCTTTTTGTACGTGGTGGAACTATATACGAAACGAGCTAGAGGCCAAGGAATTCCAATATCACGGAGGTCCTTCATCAAAATTTCTGGTATAACGCTAGGGAAAGCTCCTTTCAAGTCTAAGAACAATAATAATACAAATAATACAATTGAGATTTTTACTTTTTAATCTGCAGAACAGGAGGCAGTGGCTGGTTGAGTATATCTATTTTTGAAGCATTTAATAAATTTACAAACTTTGGAAGTAGGTATCATTCTATCTAATGAATTACAGAATTCTCTTTAAAAAATTCTTCTAGCAATATTCAAAGTACGTTTAGTTTTAGCATACATTTTCTTAAGATGAAGATGATTTGGATAATTTGAGAGTTTCCTGAATGCAATATAACCTTATATACTTTCAATAACGGCTTCATCACGAGATTAATCTGACCACGGACCTGGAATGAAGGGTCTTGTTTCAGTGTATCATAGAGGAGTTACTGACTGAAGCGATCCCTCTTTTCACTAAACAGAAATTGTGGTTGGCAGCCTCGACGATTACCTGTAGTGAGGCGTCGTGGCCTGATGGCATTCCACCAGAGGTGATCAAGTTGATGGCAAGAGTTTCCTTCCTTCCTACTGAACTTGTTTGACACCTGCCCCTCAGCCGAAGTCTTCTATGCGAGGTGGAAGAAGCAGAAGCTTGTTTTACTAGACAAGGTTAAGGGGGCCCCAATCACAGCATCCTCATACACTACCGTACAAACCAAAAACATACATAAGTGACATTGCGGTTAAGGGTCATTCTCCCATACCTGGCAATGTAAACAACAGACCTAAGCGACTTAGGTTATGAGTAATGAGTCGACATTCTTGAAGCAATAAAGAAGAGATTCAGGAGCCTTGGATACCTGCAGCGTATCATCGCCAACTACAGGCAGCTACAGACAGGCAGCTCATCTTCGAAACATCTGAAGGGACGCGCTGCGTTGAAGTCGCATAGGAAGTTGCTCAGAGGTCAATTCTGGGACCCGATATGTGGAATGTGGTCTACGACGACGCTCTGTGTATTGATCTTTTGGAAGGGGCAAAGCTTATTGTATTTGCTTATGATCTAGCAGCAATGATGAGAGAAAGGAGTAAAGAAGAAGCAAGAATGCTGGTTGACGTTGTATCGGGAAGAGTTGGAACATGGCTTTATAACCACGGTTTACAACTTGCCATTGCGAAGACCGACGTCTTCATCCCCACCAGGCAGAGGTACTTCAGCAAGCCATTCAGAGCAAATATCGCCGGGCATGGCATTGAGGCCGTGTATGTGCTGAAGTATCTCGGTACATGGATCAACGAGAAGCTTACTTTTTGGATCCAGATTGCTAGGGCAGCATGTAGAGCTAGGACTATGGTAGCTATGCTATTTAGACTCATTCCGAACATTGCAGGCCCTAGGAGCTGCAAGAGGAGGATTTTAATGAGTGTCGCAAACTCTATTATGCTATATGGAGCAGAAGTGTGGGCAGACGCCATGAAGTTCGACTGCCGCAAGAAGAAACTTTTAATGGTCAAGCGTAAAGCTGCCCTTAAAATAGCTTGCGCTTGTATATCAGTGTCCGGTCCGGCTGTTTCGGTCATGGCGGGTTGTATCCATATTGTTCTCCTAGCAGCCCAGAGGAAGAATATCTATTCGGCAAAGCAACTTGATCAAACTGATAATGACGCTGCTGCTCGTGAAAGAGCATCAACTTCCCAGCAATGGGAGGAGCAGTGGAAAGCAGGCCCAAGGGGACAATGGACTATGAGACCAGTAGGTAATTTGGGGTCGTGGATGAATAGGAAATATGGTGAGGTGAACTTTCACCTCACCCAGTCCCTGTCTACTCACGGCCACTTCAATGCCTACTTATATCGTAGGAAAAGGAAACCTAGTCCCGAATGTGATTACTGACCGAACATATCTGATGATGTCGAACACGCGTTTTTCAACTGCAACAGATGGGCAGCTGAGAAGAGGAAGCTGTAGATGGAAATGAACTCCAGAATCACGCCAGATAACATCATAGGGCTGATGATAAGCTCCCGCAACAACTAGAACAGCGGATCTCAGTACGTGGAGAATGTACTGAGACAAAAGAAGATGGAGGAGAAAATCCCAGAGAGAGAAGTCAATCCTTGATCCTCCTATACAACATATCGAAGGCCGACGAGCTCGAGTGCTGTAAAAGCACTGCTGAGGACGATGTGTGCATGTTGGAGGAAACAAGAATACAGATGGAGAAAGACAAAGCAGCCTTAGGGCTGATGACAAGCTCATCCGCCAACTGGGACAGCGTAGCTCAGTATGCGGATAATGAAGTGAGGAAAAAGAAAATGGAGAAGAAACTCAGAAAAATAGAAGCTCATTCTTGATACTTCTCTCTAACTTGTCGAAGGCCGACGAGCCCGAGTGCTACTGCTGAGGACGATGCGTTCATGTTGGAGAAGATAAGGATGCAGTTGCAGAAGAGGCAAGCAACTATGAACCAGAATAACGCCGAGGCACGGCGTATTGGCCTTATCCCCATTTCCCTAAAGTAATGCGAAATAGGTTCCAGAAAAATGGGTTGGCAGGAGAGGCGGGGTTTTAGTCAGTAGGAATCTGACACTACCCAACCTAAGAATCGCCTACTCTTTAGAGTAGACGATCGCAAGTTTGGGTGTTTGATGCAAGATTTCCTCCCTCTTTATAAACAAGAATAAACTCCACTAGTAAAAAGATTATAATTGGTAAAAGGTTCAGAAGTCGGAGAATCCGTTTGATTTGTCATCAACAAATTTATAGAGATTATTGGAAAATTTGAGTCAATCAATGTCTTCCAGATTTTACTTATGAGAGGAATAAAGTGATATAGGAACAGAGACTCCCAAGCTCGTGTTGATCACTACCTAGAGAATCATTTCAAACATCCCAAGAAGAAAGAGAAAGAAGGTTAGAAGAAATAAATGAGAGGTCAATCATAGATTGAGGACTACCTGGACGACTGACAAATATGGAGTTTCCATTATTAAAACAAATAGGACCATGTTGAATTATGGAAATTCATAGTTCGTTACCGTTAGGGTATGCAATTAAACTGCTCTACATGATATGGTAAGAGTACAAATCGCCGGCAATGAAAAAAGAATTTGAATTCAAGTTTGAGGCAAAATCAAAAAGAGCTGACCAGGTATTTCCTGAAATTTTAATCGTGGAGGAGGAAGCTCTATATAATGAAACAATTGAAAAATCACCCAAAGATTTATTAATAGAAACTGATTAAGTTCCAAGACTGTTTTCAATATTTAGGATAGTGAAAATATGGCAAAAAGTAATACCTTCCCTTTTGTATCAAATTCACAATTGAACTGCTGGCGATCAAAAGGGGATACGCTTGAAACGCCGTCGTTTGAGTTGGCCCCTGGGTCATATTTTTTTTCAGGTCAATTTTTAATTTTTCAATAACAGATTCCAATAGGAAATTTTATTGCGCATATTTTTAGTCCTTTGAATTGATTTTATAACTTCATTAGTTTTCGAAATAATCGAGAAAATGTTACTTTTCTCTGCGATCTCAAAATGCGATTTTTTTGTGTTCAACTCGCCATAAGTTCTACATTAATAAATATTGTGCAATGAAAATTTCAGGAAACCTGCAACATCATATAAAGAAAATAACGGTCTTTATAGGATTTCAATTGATTGTCACTAAAAATTTATAACGATTTTTATTCTTCTCATGGCGTAACTTAGATATTGGAAGTTTCAGACGCTTCGGGAGTCAAACGAATTTTCAGAAAATTAAAATGAATGGTCACCTAAATTTTTATTAGGATTCAAGGAAGTTTTTGGGAAAATGCCAGGCAATTATGTTTTATGGTTTCAAAGTCACAATTAATTTAAATATCTCAGCGCTGTCCCATATGCGTGCTAGCTCGTTCTGCAATATCAACGTCTGTATAACAGTGGATGATTAGAAGGTCAAGCCAGCGACCAAAATCATTATGAAGATATTAAAATTCGAATTTGTTTATTATTTTTTTCGAACAAATTATAAAAAGTAAAACTTACGTAATATTAATTGACTACCTTGTTCGATTTCTTTAAAAATAATTTAATCATTCACATCACTTCCTCCAGTGTTGTCATTGGCAGAATTATTTTGAGTAAATTGCGAAAAATGAATTTCAGAGAACTCTTCCAGGGGCGGTTAGAAAATTCAAAAGACTTTTCACATCTTTTATTTTAGCCGTTTTCAGTCCAATTAGAGGTGGACAACTTCTTGGGAGGTGTTTTAGCTTAAGGTAAGCAGTAAACAAAAAAGTAGTTTCCTTCTCCTATTTATAATTATCATAAACGTCTACTATTCCATCGGGGAAAAAATGTGAAACAAAAGCTTTACTAATTAAAAAAATTTTCGGTTTGCGGATTTTGCCGTTGAAACTTTTTTCAAAATCTTGCAAAAAATCTTCACATTTTGATGTCACAGTTATTATATAAATATTATTTAAGTTCAAATTCTTATAATTTGTTATTAAAAAATAATAAAAAACTGTTAATTATAAAGCCTTCATTATTATTTTGGTGGCTGGGTTGATCTTCCAATCTTCCGCTTTTATACAGACGTTGATATCGCAGGACGAGCTAGCACGCGTACGGGACAGCGCGGTGATCTTAAATCAATTGTAAATTTGAAACCACAAAACATGATTGCCCAGCATTTTCCAAAAAACTTTCTTGAATCCTAATAAAAATTTAGGTGGCCATTAATTTTACTTTTCTAAAAATTTGTTCAACTCCCGAAGCGTTTGAAACTTCCAATATCTAATTTACGCCATGAGAAGAATAAAAATCGTTATAAATTTTTAGTGACAATAAATTTAAATCGTATAAAGACCGTTATTTTCTTTATATGTGACGTGCGCCGAAGAAAGGGGGCTTACTCTGAAAAGTGAAATTGTTCAGGGCGAGCGATCAAAGTCGTTCCGATACACGCGACTTGTGTGAGAAAGCGAAACTAAAAACTAAATTATCAGCAATAAGAACGCTCGAAATTTATTCTCGATTTTTCAATAAAAGGAGCAAAACATAGAGGATCAGAAGGTGTAAAAATCTCGATTTCGATTCTTCTCGAGTAAGCCCCCTTTCTTCGGCGCACGTCACATATGATGGTGCATATTTTCTGAAATTTTCATTAACAAATATTTAATAATGTAGAACTTATGGCGAGTTGAACACAAAAAAATTGCTCGAAAACTAATAAAGTTATCAAATTTATTCAAATGACTAAAAATATGCGCAATAAAATTTCTTATTGGAATCTGTTATTGAAAAATTAAATTGACCTGAAAAAAAATATGAACCAGAGGCCAACTCAAACGACGGCGTTTCGAGCGTATACCCTTTTGATCGACAGCAGTTCAATTAGTGTTGAAATTTCAGTTGACGTTCTGAGGTTATGTTTCAAACAATTAGATTCCACAGAAAAAAAATAAACTGCGATATCTTTCTGCGAACAACAGTTTGTAGTATTCTAGAGACCTTTGATCTAAAATATAAAAACAAAAAATTAATTATTAATAACAAACAGAAATTTGGATTAATTATGTGTCGGAAATTTTGGAAAAAATTTATTTCTCAAATTCCCACGGGGATTTGACACTGGCGATACAAAGTTCCGTTTAATAAATTAAAGGAACCTTTGATCTAAAATAAACAATAAAATTGATTTTTGATTATTACAACGTTTTTTTCCGAAATTTTTGGAAAGAAAATTGATCCAAATTTCTGTTCGTTAATATTAATCTCATTTTATGGTTTGGAATTTTTGATCAAATGTCTCTTTGATTCATGCTATGGAATTTTGAATTTTCAGTGTCCAATTTTCGTGGAAATTCGGAAAACGAATTTTTTTCCGAAATTCATTCATAAACTTGATTCGAATTTCTGTTTTTTATTATTAAATTAATTTTATTGTCTGCTATTTGAGATCAAAGGTCTCTTATATTTAAGACACGAAATTTTGAGTTTTAAGTGTCAAATTTTTGTTGGAATTTGAGAAACAAATTTTTTCCACGAAATTTTCGACGGAAATTGATCCAAATTTCTGTTCGTTATTATGAAACCATTTTACGGTTTGGAATTTCGCATCAAAGTTCCTTTAATTCATGATTTTGAATTTTGAATTCTCAGTCTTCACTTTCCGTGGGAATTTGAAAAACAAATTTTTTTTCCTAAAATTTTCACCAGAGAATCGGTCCAAATCTCTGTTTGCTAATAATGATTTTATTTTATCGTCACGTCTTATAGATCAAAGGTCTCTTAAATTTATGGAAATCAAATTTGAATTTGCAGTGTCGAATTTTTGTCGGAATTCGGTAAACAAAGTTTATTTCCAAAATTATAGATTTATGCTTTCACGATGATCCATTATGATGAAATAAGGTATTTCGGGTTTCGATCGTGTACAAACTACAAAAA
>WSXT02066879.1:0-12446 GCA_011762715.2 Neuroterus valhalla | reverse complement strand
TCATTCATAATAAGACCTATTCCTTGGCTAGCGTGTGATTCATTATCCACCCCTGACCAGAGTTCGAGATCGTTCTCGACCTCATTAACCTCACATCCCTTCTTCTTTGTTTCCGGTACGCACAAAATATCAAGCTTCCTCACGCGCATCGTATCCCGCAACTCATTTTCCTTCAGATCATTGACACTTCTGGGATTCCACACACCTAATCTCCATTCAGCACCTGAAACTTTTCCGAGAGCACGCGGTCCGTTAATGAAGATACAGTAAATATACAAAAAATCAAAATTGTTTGTCCTAAAAAGTCTTACGAAATAGCTCGTAACCGTCTTCTTGCATGAATATTATTTTTGGTTTTTAACGTGAAAAATAAACGTGGAAAATGCTATGAAAAAATCGAATTATAAAATTTACAGCTGAACGAAGCAGAATATGATGTTAAATCCAACAGCAAAGTTAGAAATAGACAGGCAGATATGGCAAGCAGTGTTACTTTTCGAATGTCTCAAGAAAATGTGGTGTCATAAAGAATAGCATGGAAATGGGTTTAATTATGCATTAAGGCATAAATTTCATTCGTGGATTTTTTATTCTCTTTAATATAGTTTAACCTCGTTGTTGCACTATGCCAAACCATCGTCGAAGAGAATACTAATACTTTGGATTATTATTATGTCTTGACATAATAGAAACACAAGGAATTAAAATGCATTGAGGCAGAAATTTAATTCGTGTTATTTTTATCCTTTTTATTTCTACTTCCCTTGGTAAAATGATATACTTGAGTCATTCCGAGCCTGAGTAGCCCTCTGCTTCTTCTTTTGAATCCCGTTGGACCTATTTCAGCCTTTTTCAGAATCTCCAATTTTCGTCATGCTAATATTCCCAACCTCTCGACATTTTAATTATTCAATTTGTTAGTACATTGCTAAAAAAACTTATGGATAATGAGGAAGAGGAAAATATTGTTACTATCTGAAATAAAAAAAAAACTAACAAAGATTTGATAACTTTTCATATTTTTTGTATGGCTGTGTCTACTCGTCCCGAATTTCGGGACGACTACTCATATTTTTACTTTTCGCTAGTCGTCTTGAAAGCGGGACGACTTTCCTTTCCCACGGAAATTGAGAGAAGAGGGAGGGAGTGTCACTTACATTATTTCTATGACCAGTCATAAAGGTGACTTTCGCCTTCGAGAGACTTGGGAAAGTGGGAGGAAGTGTCACCTACATTATCCCTATGAAAAGTCAAAGTGGTGACTTTCCGTCCCCACCAGACTTGGAAAAAAGGGAAGGTGACTGATCTAGATTATATCTATGATCAGTCACAGCGTTGACTTCCACCCCTTATAGGACTTGAAAGTGGGGATGATGAAATTAACTACTTTATCTAAGAAATGTGTTCTTTTAGCACGACAATTTAACAAGTTTGTCGAAATGTTTGTTCTTTTTCGACTTAGAAATCTTTTTTGGTCTACAAGTCAACATTTTCTTAAAAATTTCTTTCCTTGGTTGAAAACTAACCTATTTCATTAGAACTATTTTGCTAAAAATTTATCCTCTCGGAATCAAAATTTTACTATTTGAGTAGAAAATTTCATTACTTGGTTGAGGATTCGTCTTTTTGTTCAAAAATTCACCTTTATTTGTCAAAAATTCAATTGTTTGGACAACAACTCTTTCTTGGTTGAAAACGTAAAAATTTTGTTTAAAAATTTGAAAGTTCCGTAGAAAATTCGTTATT
Organism: Neuroterus valhalla; assembly: GCA_011762715.2. Classification (NCBI taxonomy): domain Eukaryota; kingdom Metazoa; phylum Arthropoda; class Insecta; order Hymenoptera; family Cynipidae; genus Neuroterus; species Neuroterus valhalla. The sequence continues at coordinate 10,700 of WSXT02066879.1, read as the reverse complement.
GTGGCCTTGAAATGCAACTGTTTGGTTGGGGCTTTAACTATTTTGTTGAAAATTTCGTCTTGTTGGTTCAGTTCAAATATTTTTATTTCAAAAAACCTTCTTTTCCTGTTAAATTATCTGCCATGACACTTTTCATGTAAATTAGTCTTCTTCAATAGAAAACTAAATGAATTGGTTAAATGTTCTTTTTTTTTGGTAGAAAATTCAACTCTTTAGTTGAGAATTGATCTATTTTGTTCAAAATGTAACTTTTTTACTTAAAGTATTAGGAATTTAAGCATTTGAAATTGAATTTGATATATTGTTATGTACCATATTATAACGACTATTGCAGTCAACTAATTTCAATTATAAAATAATATTGATCATAATCTTCTAGTACTTGTAAATGATTGAGACCATGTTTTATGGTAGTCGTAATTTAGAACTGCGTTTTCAATTGGATTAATAGTCATCGAAATTTCAATTCGGATATTTACGTTCAGTTTGGGATTCCCAAAACTACAAAATTCCTAGGAAGTGGAAGAGAGGAGCAGCCAAACAATCAGAAGGTCCGACTCTCCCCACTTGTACGCGCGCGAAATGTTTTGCGAGTTTTTCTATCGCCGAAAAATGACATTAATTAGGCAAAAAATGACGCAAAGATGAAAATACTGAGTATAACAAAGACTATCAGTGGTTTTCTGATTTTCGCCCACCAGAAAGGAGTAAAATTATATTAAATACATTATTTTCGGGATGACCAGAGAAATGGAGAAAATAGGCTAGTCGCCCTGAAATTCGGGACGTCTAGCCGAACGCTCAAAATTGACTAGTCGCCCCGAAATTCGGGATAGTGAAGGGCTAAGTCCTGCATTGTTTAAACGACAAGGACTAGTCACTTATTACTTCCACAATTATTTATTTGCTGAAATAACGTGAATTATCAAACAAAAATTACAAAGAGGTTTTTACTTTTGTATTACAAGAATTATTGCAGAAGTGCTTCGTTCTTTATTTCAAATATCGAGAATTAAAAATTTGGCCACGTAAGTGTACCTACGTATGTTTACCATAGAAAGTAGTCATCTTGCCAAGTTACAAAAACTAAAAGTCCATCATTTCTCGAACCAAAAAATGGACCAGTTTCAAATTTAGGGCGTTCGAAGTTGAAGAGTCCATTTCATAGCTTCTAAGACCAATAAAATTAAAATTTCTCTTTTCATGATGAAGAGTTTCATATTTGGTTAATGTATATTTAGCAGATTCAAGATGAATTTCTAAAAATTGTACACGTAAAATGGAATGTTTAAGGACAATTTTTTCTAATTATTCCAGAAATCTAAACTTACATATTGAAAATACTAATATCATACTGACACGTTTAAGAAATTTAACGTTACCATTACTCTTTTTACAAAGGAACAGTTGATTTTTCTACCTTATAAATTATTTATCTTTCGAACAAATAGTTTAATGCATTACCAACAGCGGCTTACCGTGACCTGGCGGGGCCCGGGTGGGGAATCGTTTAGGGGGCCCCTACCTCCCTCTCCTTTTACTCAGCTCAATAAAAATATGGAGTATTTTTAACGTTATTCCATGAGCTGCATTCAAATTTTTAGATGAATGCAGGAATCAACTATAGACGTGGGGGGCACAAACAATTTCTCGTCTGAAAAGAAGAGGAAAGTCTTTTTTTTTTTTTTTTTTGGTTTTCTACTTCGAATTCCGCGGTTTTGGGGCCCCTTGGCTTTGGGGGCCCTGGTGTTTACCACCCCTTACACCCCCGGTAGGAACGCCACTAATAACCAACCAGTTTAATTTTTATCAATAAAGGTGATTTCTTAACAAAATAATTCAATTTTCTACGAAAGAGACGAATTTCCAGTAAAATAGATTATTTTCATAAATATTGTTCAATTTTTAAGTCAAGAAGACCACTTACCTACAAAAGGCTTGGAATTTTTAACCCGAAATAATTATTTGCCAACGAGAAGATCATTTTTCTACCAAATGGTTGATTTTTTCAACAAATAGTAAATTTCTAAGTTCCTAACCCTTAAAGAATGAATTTTCACCGAAAGAAAAGAATAAATGAGTCTTTAAAAAAGGGGTGAATTAACTGATGCATTCGTCTACCAAGGGCGATGAATTCAAACTAGACAGATCAATTTCCAACCAGGACAATGAATTTTGTACCAAGAAGAATACTGTTATACCAAGAAAGTCAAATTTGTGTTGTAGTTTATGAACGACTCCTTACCAGTATGAGAGTTCCTACTTCAAAAGAATGTTTGATTATCGAAAATGAAGTTACTAAAATTTTGTTTGGAGTGAAACCCATCAAATTTTCAATTCTATCAAGTAAATGTGATAGCTGAATTAGAAATATACATAAGAATACGTTTTACCACCAAATCAAGTCCAAACTGAAACTTTATCAGAATGTACGTACATGCCGAAATTATATCCAGGAATATACGGAAAAATGTTGTCACTGAAATGCCACATTCATCTTCCTTCACTAAGAGATGTAAACTGCAAAGGATGAGTGACGAGTTGCTCAACAAAGTATTTGATCTTGGAATAATACTCGACGGATGACAACTGTTTTTTATAGAAGTTTAGGTACATTTCCTTTGACCGATTGAAAACTCAAACTTCACTTTGGAGGCGAATATCTGTGCAGAAACTCAATAATCTACGACTTCACAAGCGCGTATTCATTTGAAAGATTAGACCTTTTTGTGTTAAATTCGCTTGGGTTCATCTTCTAATTGTGTCAATAAAAAATGGAACAGAAATTCATCTCAAAAGTGCAATCAAAACTTTAGAAAGCCAAAAACCCGAGATTCGTCGTTAACCCTCAGTTGTTACATGAGGTGAGAGTTCAAATTCAATTGGATATATAATAGGATATAATAAGTCATGCATATCAAACAATCGATCCGAGAATCTGAAGAAAATAAGAAATGTGATCGTGTTTTTAAAACATCATATGGATTCGAGTCCCCTCCCAAGACGATCATCTCGCTAAGTCGATCGAACTGAGCAAACAGTATCTGAAATTATTTGTAAGTATGTGACTTATAAAATTAACTCATTTAACAAAACAGAAAATCTCTTGGAGAAATCTTGCAGAAAGGAACTTTTAGTTCAAGCTTGACACTCAGCCTACAACTCAGCAACAGTTCCATGAAAGTTAGTGGTTTCTTTTTGGGTAGAAATTCGTGACCACAATTTGGGACTGGATATGTCATAAATGTTCCAAAAAACAAATAAATATGAATGAACAAAATACAACTTCTAAAAATACTACTTTTATGAATGAACAAAATACAAGTCCCAAAACTCAAAAACTATTATCATATTTTGATGATTTCAACGATTATTTTAAGCGAAATTTCTAACGATTCTGAACGATAACGATAATTTAGCGAGCCGATATAATTGAATTTGAATCTGTCGCCAACTTTCACTACTCGACACCAGGGAAGGGTATACGCGTTCAAATTTTCGCCATCTGTTGGGCACCGCCGCGACTAGCATCAAATATATGCCTCAGTGCATAAATGTAATTCCTTGCATTTCTATTATGTCAAGGCATAATAATAATACAACGTAATGAAATCACGTTTCGCCGGAAAAATTCTACCCTGTGCTGGTATAATATTAACGAGAAATAAAGAGAATAGGCTTCATTGTTTCAGATTCTCGTAAAGCATGACAGTAGTGGTCTGAAAAATGAATGAAACAAAATTTAACACTAGTCATAGGAAAAGAGTTATTATTATGCTAGTATAAAAAAAAATTAATTAAATTCATGTCTTAGCATGATAATAAAGGCAGTATTTCTCCTATACTCTCCATGCATTTGCAGGTGACTTTATCCCAACCTATAATTTTAATTATTTTCTTCATGTCTAGACATGATGAGAATGTTAAAAAAAAAATTATATGCAAAGAAGTTGAATTTCTATTCTGTTTCCAATCCTGGCTACTATTTAAAAGTAAAACGGCTTGCCATAGGCAGACGTACAAGAGGGCCCTCAACTATTCTTCACTATTTTTCAATAGCATTGGATTCATGTGAATCTGGACCTGACCAGTTTTCGTCGATTCTCGGCGTTTTGAGATCTCCTCAGCCAGAAAAAATTGTTATTCGAACATGAAGTAAATTCTACTTTCGAACTAAATTATGCTAAATACGATAAATATACAGGAGAGAAAAATTATAGGTTTCGAAAAACTCTACAAAATTCCTCTGAAACATTTTCCAGTAGTAATTATGATCTTTGCTCTGGACATGGAAAATGCCATGAAAAATCGGAAAATTCAAAATTCACAGCTGAATAACATAAAATATTGATAGAAATATTCTTTAAACCACGGCAACACGATAATTTGAAAGAAAGCTGCTTATTATAGAAGAATATATAATTTAGAAATAATATTATTCTTCAAAAAAATCGTATTGCACATAATCCAATATATTGTGGAATATTTAATAAATGCAAATTCTAAAATAATATATGAATTAGTTATAAGAATTCAACGGAACGTTCCACGATAATTTCCGCAAGTATTTCCTCCAAACTCTCCACGGGTATTTCTTATACCTGTTTCACTCTTGAACTATCTATCATTAATGAAACTCAAATATTCGTGAAAAAATGTTTTTGGTACTCATGTCGATTTTAAAATATATATCATGAACAATTTCGTATGGGATGGACATTTTTATCGTGGTTTCTCACATGCTGCAAATTTTGATTAGAGAGTATTAGATTTGTGTACATTTAGCTGAATCCTTGCTCACTGTGTTTTACAACTTCAATGTTACATGTCTATTTAATTTATTAAATAATATTCGAGTTTACCAAATCATGCCCGAAGAAGATCAGAGTAGGGACGGAGGGGTCTTGGGTAGCGCCGGAACCAACTTGAGTGTCTACCGATGGACATTTTTGATCGCGGAAACCAACTCGCTAATAGAGCGTTGAGTTCGAAAGCAACAACTGGAGTGATAAGACATAGAAAGTAATCAGTTTGCTCCAGTTCGCTTGAAAACTAATAAATTCTGTAGAGATATAAACAGTGCTGAACATATTAAATTTTCAAGATATCCACCGTCACATAAATATTTCTTCCAAAAGCACAGTATTTGTGGAGATAATTTGATGATCCAAATTACGGAGCACAAACGATACATTAGTATTTTCACATTCTTGTATCGATGAGCAGGTATTTGTTTTATGTCAAACTTGTATTCCGCGGATTTTATGAAATCTTGACGTTTTCGGAAGTTTTTTGTCTTATACGCGAAGTTTCTGCGTTTCAATCATAATTATTCAAAGAAATTGAGGTACAGAAATGGGTATAGCATATATTTAATATGATAAGGTTGAACAAAATTGTGTGAATAGTTTAACTTTAAATTCTTAAAAGGCACTGCATGATTGTCCATTATCAAGCACAAAGCGCAAGATTCGAAAGAAAGTGCACTACACCGTATCCAAAACAATGTGGCGTGGTTTATGCATGTTTCAAAAGTTAATAGATTCAAAAGAGGAAAAATTTGAGTTCTTCTTCTAGAAAACGCAAGATGCGCAGATAAATATCAACGAAACACAAATACAATATTACTCTGGTTTAAAAAGGAATCTACAAAAAAAATATGAGGGCAGTTAAAATCTCTCATACTGCTGGAGTTTTCAAACAAATTTACAAACATAGGAACTAAGATACATAATATCTCCTGGCGATAAATGTTCATATACTTTTGTTTTAGCCTGCATCCCATTATCTTGTTTTTTCGACATTTATTTGAAGCTGATCTGAAAAATAGTTTGGCCTTCTTTACTTGTCTAGTCAGATCAGGCAAAATGAAGGCCAACGAAAACGAACTGCATTTAGCAATTTTCTTTCGCCTTCAATAAATTCTAATTTATACATAACAGAACCTTATTTTCTATTGAACCATTGCGTATAGTGTTAAATACAATAAAGTAAAGATTCAAAGGTGGTTACAAGAGTATTTGGAAACTTTTTTTCCGCAATAAAGAATACAAAAATAGCGGAGGGGTGGGGCAGATATTTTTTTACAGTAACATTTTCTCTAGAAAAACTCTAGAAAATTGATCACGTTTATCAGCTATGATAGACTATTGCCCTTCAAGGAAAACTAATTTTCAGATTTTTATGATTGTCACAATTTATTTATGATTAAGGTATTAGATTCATGTGAATATTTACCTATTATATCTAATTGTCATCAATAAATTCTCGACGGTTTAAGATATCCTGAGCAGTAGCGTACCCAGGGGGTTGGCTTCGTCGAGGCTCAAGCCCCCCTCCCCTGAAATTTTAGTCGCATTTGCAAACTGGGAAATTTTATTCTATTTACAAGAGCTTGTGTCTGTGTTTTGAAAGCCCAGTCATTTGGCAAAAATACTCATCAGAAAGGAGAATTATAGAAACTATAGTAAACAGGATCCACCTGCAAAAATTTGAGGGCGAAACTGGCCGGCTTCCGCACACCAAATGAAGGAAACTCTAAGGCCAACCTTATTGAACATATTTTAGCCCAGTAAACACTAGGATGGAAATATTGGTTTGTCCTTGCACCCAATATAACTAGCTGAAGATAGAAGTTTGGGACAAATTGAAATGAGAAATTATTAAATTGATCGAGGAGAGAATTCCGGGATCTTCAAATCTAGTCCGCCTGATCACTAGACACACTAATACTGTCCTTCTACTTTTATATATATATATATATATATGCCTCCTTTCTTCGGTGCACGTCACATATGAAGATCTCAGAGAACACCTACAGCGACATCATCAAGGATATTCGGTTAAATGAATTGTTCTTATCATCGGTGATCTTGGAGGCGCGACGCCTTCACTGGTTAGCAACCTGAAAGCCATCCCCGTGAGCCAAAAATATGCAGTGGCACTTGCCGGATGGATGCAAAGAGCAGTCATACTTGGGTCGCTCCGTGTCCTTAGGACACACGAGGGTCCCACCGGCCCGTCGTTGTGATTTTATCGTGCATGTGGTCACTTATCTCACAGTTGTGAGACGTGGCCATGGTTGTATTTAACCGCGGTTCGACTGGCAGCTTGTGCAACTTTCCTGAATAACAGTTACTCCCAGACGGACCCTGCGGTGTTTGTTTACCCAAATTCTAATTTATATATATTTTTCCTTCTGAATAACCTATGAATGTTTCAGACCTAACTATTCAACCCATACCTTATTTCTGTGTAAAGGAAAAGGTTTTCCTGATAACGTATGTCGGTCTGACAGTCTGCTTGTTTGTCAGCCTGTAGTCGAAATTTCTTTTTTGATACTCTTTTCATCAGGCCCGGCAGATCATGATCGGTCAGGATTGAATTCAAAAATAGAAAATCTATAACATTCGTGCAGGTAAAGTTTGAAAGCAATGCGGTTTCCGAAAAATACTGTCATATTCCGTATGGGTATTTTATCCACTCGGAATTTTTCGCGTGGGTACATCCAGTGCCAGCGGAACAGCTCATGCCCCGGTGAGGGAAAACCAGTAGAAACTGAAATTAGGACCGCTTTATAAGAAAAATCTCATTACTGGCTGATTTTTCGAGTGGGGGAACTTTCCTACTTACCCCACTACTTTCGCCGGCCCTGGGTACATCTACCCACTATACCAGAGGTGTCCAACCTTTTTTTAGTCCGAGCCAGAGCTGTGGCTTTGAACTCGAATCAAGAGCCACTTTTTTTAAAATAATAACTATAACGCTATTTCAGATTGTTTCATCAAATATGGAAATATTTTTCTTTATTTAACATTCATTGCGATTGCTGACATGCTTTATTGTCTGTCAGTTCAGTTATATACGGCTTGTTTTGGCAAATATCACAACGCGATTCTGATTCCGAATTTCCCTGCGCTAAGAGGCTACCCACCTTAAAATTTCGGTTTCCGAATTGATCCGAACTAATCCGAAATCGATTCGATTCAAGAATTTTTTCCGAAACCTGTCAAATCTAATCCGAAAACTGTACGAAAAGAGACATAAATTTGTCTGACTGAGTCCGAAGTCTGTCCGGACAATTAAGTTTGACTCCGGAAAGAGTCCGCTTTCATCCATAAGGAGTCCGGAGTTTAGAACCGGAAATTATTTTTATTAAAGTGAAAACGGGAAGTGATCCAATCAAGTCCGAAATCCGTCCGTTTGAAAACATCGACTACGAAAACAGTACGGCTCTATTCGACATTAGTTCGGAATTCAGAACCTGAAATTATTCTTGTTAAAGTGGAAACGGAAAGTGGTCCGGTTAAATCCGAAATCTGTCCGTCCAAAAAAATTGACTCCAGAAATAGTCCGGCTCTATCTGAAATCAGTCCGGCGTTCAGAACCTGAAATTATTTTTGTTAAAGTGAAAAACTGAAAGTGATCCGAATGAATCCGAAATCGGTACGTTCAAAAATATCGGCTCCGGAAATAGTCCGGTCCTATCCGAAATTAATCCCCTGCTTTGAGTTGTGATTCAATAAAGTTAGAGTAAAAACGGAAAGTCGTCTGAATAAATTTGAAATCTATCTAGTCAACAAATTTACTCCGGTAATAGAGCATATCTATCCGGAATTAATCCGCAGCTTTGAGTTATATTTCGGAAAAGTGAAAACGGAAAGTGGTCCGAATAATCATTCAGACCGTACAAACCACAGACTTGCCCGGACACAAACCTGAGCAATCATATCCAGAAAACCATACAAATAACGGAGTCGACCAGACACAACCCGAATTGATCATATCCGGGAGACCGTACAAAAAACGGACGAGAGCGGACACAATCCGGATTAATCACATTCGTAAGACCGTACAAAAAGCGGATGTGACCGGATATAATCTGGATTGATCGTATTCTTCAGACCGTACCAAAAGCGGATATGACCGGATATAATCCGGATTGATCGTGTTCTTCAGACCGTAAAAAACACGGACCCGAACGGACACATTCCGGATTGATCGTATTTTCCAGACCGCACAAAAAGCGGATTCAGTCGGACACATACCGGATCAACTGCATCCAGAAGACCGTAACAAACACGGACCCGAACGGACACATTCCGGATTGATCGTATTCTTCAGACCGCACAAAACACGGTTTCGACTGGACACAATCCGGATGAATCACATCCGGAAGACCCTCCAAAAAACGGACATGACCGGACACAATTCGGAATAATAACATCCGTTATACCGTACAAAATACGGAATCAAACGGATTCTTTCCGTCGGACAAATTGCGGACATCATCGGATAGAATCCGGAGGACGAAAACCATATCACTTTTTTAACAAATTCGGGTAAATTTTGGAATCCGAAATTTGGTCAAAACTTGTCCGAAGTTTCTAGCAGGGTACGGTACTTGTTTTTACGGCGTGCGAGACTAGATAATGTACTCTCACAAACATATGTCGAACCGAAGAGCAAGATCCACTGCCAATCATGACCGGAGCCACATGTGGCTCAGTTGCTGAGAGGTTGGACACCTCTGCGACTCTACCCACATTATTTGTTGGGCCTGCTTGTCATAATCCGCAAAGATAGATCGTGTTTGTTTTTAGGGAAGGTCTACAAGATTGCACTCTTCTATTCCAGTAGAGATAATAGTTATTGTTAAAAACGTGGGAAATGCCATAAGGAATTCGTAAATATGAATTTATTAGCTTAGAAACGCAAAATGCGACAGAAGGCCTTGCAGCGAAATTGTCCGCCTTGAAAAGACCTACAAAGTTGTCTCAAACTATTTTTAATATCATCTTAAATTCGGCTGGAAAATTCGAATTTTCGCATTATTACCATTCGTGATGGAAAATGAGAGATAGGAACATAAGTCCAACGGAAGTTATTAGATTCACGTGAATCAGAGTCAATTCAGATCTTATTATTTCTCGACGTTTTGACGCCCTCTGTCCCAGGAGGTAGTCGATGAATGAAAATAAAATACAATTAATATTAGGTTTGTACTTAGCATGGACATTTTTGTTAGAGGAATAATAAAAACCGAGCGCGAAGTTAATACAATATCAAACGCGAATTTGTGTATATCCGTTGAGGGAGAAGACGGAAGTTATTATTTTTTTAATGTTATAGGTTTTGAAAATCAATTTCAAGTAATATTGATCAAAAAATTAGTTGAACAATTTTCAACAACTAGTTGAACTATAAACCGATTTTTTAATTTTTTTTATTTGTGAACAATGTTTATACCGTAGAACAAAAGAGCTTTGAATAATTCTCGGATCAACAAGAAATTCAGAATAACTGCATGAAGACGTTTAAAGAAGCCATTATCTTCTGAAAAATGTCAGTCTAACCGAAGATGTTTTTCATTCATGAAACGTTCGCATGCTTTGGTAAATTGGGTGAATTATTCAATAGTGTTGAACTACAGACTCTACGATTCAGTTATGAAATGAACAGACTTTATCTTCGGTGCTCTTATTTCAAACAAAGGTCAATGTATTCTGAATCACTAAACATTTTTCGGGTGACATGTACTTGAGAGCATCAACTGGCGTATCATAAAAAATGATTATCTACATTCGCAAACGATGTCAGGTTATCTAAATGAGAGATTTATTTATATTTCCAAAGTACTTTTTTCACGTGATAAAGACGAATTTTGGAGATTCGATTATGGAATTTAGAAAAAGATGGAA
>WSXT02066868.1:0-12447 GCA_011762715.2 Neuroterus valhalla | reverse complement strand
GGTTCACGATTGATGGACTTCAGAGCAGCGTTTGACCTCGGGAGCAGGGAAGTGCTTGGGAAGGCCATGAAAGAGATGGGGGGGGGGGGTCATGTAGGATTGAAAGAAGGCAACTAAAAAGATAATGGAATTTCAGAGAAAAACTAGAAAGGGGGAGGGAAGCTAGGTTGCTCAAGTGTGTGCTCGGAAGATCGTGAATAAAGAGAGGAGGGGTAACATAGAACACTCGGAATGGGAGGAGAGATGCGAAAGGAGGATTGAATTTGGTATGCAAGTAAGAGGTAGTGAATGGCAGTGAATAGAGGAAGAGATGGAGGCAAGCCAAAGAGAGGAAAGATGGGAAAGATGTTCGGAGTTAAGTTTTAACAGCAGATGTAGAATGGTTCAGAAGGGGGGGGGGCTTGGAAAGGATAAAGAAGCAGAGCAGATGGAAATGAGTGATGAGATTCAGAATGAGAGAGGAGGCAAGAGCATGTAGATTTGGGTGAAAGAAGATGAGAATTTTTTGGGAGTAATTGGGTACGAGCAGGAGTAATGGTTGCATGTGTTGGGAGTGTACAGGTAACGAAGGAGGAGAAAGAAGTATAGAAGAGAAAAATAAATGGATTTTAGATGGGAATGGTCAAGGATAGAAAGGCTGAAAGAGAGGGGAGAGACATATGGTTGGAGGGAGTAAGGAAAAGCTGAAAAATGACTCTTAAAAAAGCAGAAGATGAAAGTATAGTGTTGCGGAATTAAATATACATAATGGGCATGTAAAGACTCTTAAACTCGTAAAAAGGCGAGAGTTCAAACAAATAATGATTTATAATTATAATTGATTCATCTCTTAAATTACTTCTTATTTCTTGTGTCCAGGCTGTTTTCGCTTCCAGATAATAATAATATAATTGTTCCCGCACTTTATGCATAAACTTCTTGGAATTAAGTTCTAAAGTCGGATTTTTACCCATTGTTGAAAAATATTCCTGAGTTGAAATCAAATATTTAAATTTTGAAGACGTGAGTGTTTATAGTTATAAGAAAGTTCTTAAATTATTATTTAATAAACAGTTACAATAATTCTTGCAATTACCGAAGATTTTTCCTGAATTTGTAGTAAAGTACTGGAAACAATCTTTATAACAAGAGAAGAGAAATTATTCTCATCGCCAGTCGAGGAAGTGGAATCCATTGATACATTTTTCTCGACATCTGTTTAATAGGGCTTAGAATAATAATATCATTCATAATATCAAATTGTAATATTTTTAAAATGATCTTTTTATAACAAACTTGGAAAATCTGTAAGGGGTTTCTTCAAATATTTGTACTGGCTGTTAATCGCCTCCAATAAATTCATCCAGTCATTAATCATTGGTTTCACGGAAATCTGAACAATTAACTTGTTTTTGAAAACTTGACAGAGATTTTTCAAATCGCTCATTATTTTCTCGTCCAAATTGATCAAGTTTTGTATTTTCATTTCCATGGAGTTGGAACATTTGTTTACTGTATTAGTAACACATTCTATAAATTCTAGATTCTGCATCGTACCTTCGGTCCTATAAGTTCAAAAAGAAAAAAAACCTAAATTTGTCAACATTTAAAAAAATAATAGATCAATATTTTATGTGAAAGACCTAAATTTACAAGAAATCCATAAAATGATGGAAGAGGTGGTGGAAATGCAAGGGAAGAGACACGAGGAACGAGGGGGAGAAATAAAACAGGAAATAAGAAGAGAAATGGAGAAATGGGAGAAAGTTAATAGGTACAACTTAGAGAAAAGGATGCAGAGCCTAGAGCAACAACTAGAGAAGCAGGAGGAGCCAAAGACAAGAGTGAAGGAGTCAGGAAGTAGGATGGAAAGAATACAAAACGCAATCCAGAAAGTTGAAGGGGACGAGATGGAGAAGGAGGATAGGAATGAGGAAAGGTTGAGAAAAATAGATAGTTGAGAATGGAAAGGAGTGAGAGAGCGAGGAAAGAAAGAACAATATAGTGATAAAAAGTATAAGATTGGAGGAGAGAGGTTTAAAGGAAGCTGTACATGAAGTGCGAGATAGGATAAATGCGAAGGTACTGGTAGAAGAAGTAATGAGTACAGGAAGGGATGATGGAAGGAGGGACAAAATGGCGCTGGTGAAACTGAAGAATAAGGATAAATGGATAAAAGAAAAAGGATAGATAAAAGAAGATAACAGAAGACAATTAGAAGATGATAGAAGATAATTAAGAAGATAAAAGAAGAAAAAAAAGAGAAAGGATGAAAGAATAAGGAAGATAAGAGGAAGGTAAAGTTGAAAAAAAGGCAGTTATATGGGAGTGAACAGAGAATAGAAGATGATTGGACATGAGAACAAAGGAATGTGCAGTCCAAGTTAAGAAAAATAGCGGAAGAGGAGGAAAAGAACAAAAAGGAAACGTGAGTTAGGTATGGGACAGTAGAAATAAAAGATATATGGTGGAAGTGGGATGAAGAGGCAGAAAAGTTAGTAAAAAGTGCAGTGTCGGGTGACTACAAGAGAAAAGAAGAGAAGAGGGAGGAATGAATAGTAGAAAGCAAAAAGAAAAAGGAACGGAAGGAAGGGTCGAATGGACAATACGTCACTGGAATGCAGCAGGATTGAAGAGAAAAGATAGAGACTTTATGAGAAATTAGGAACAGTGGAAGGTGGTAGTGATGATGAAAACGTGGCTAGATGAAGAGGAATGGGAAAGAGTAGGGAAATGTTACCCAGAGGTTACTATTGGCAGATTCAAAATGCAAAGAGGAGGAATAGGAAAGGCAGAGCAATGGGAGGAATGGTGATGGGAATAAGGAAGGAATATCTAGTAGAGAAGAAGGATAGGAGAGTGATGAAGGAAGAAATTGAAGGATTATTGGTAAAAGAAATAAAGATGGGGGGAGGAAGATGGGAGATAGTAGGAATGCATGTGAACGGAGATATACAAGCGAAATTCAAGGAGATAAATGATCTGATGAAAGGAAATGAAGAGGGAATTCGGCTTGTAATAGGAGATTTTGATGCAAGAACAGGAGATAGAGGAGGAAGAGAATGCGGAGAAGAGCAAAGGAGAAAATCCAAAGACACGATACTGAATGGGGAAGGAAAGAAGTTTTTAATGTACTTAGAGGAAATGGGGTGGTTTATCATAAACGGAAATATAGAGGGGGATGAGGAAGGTGAATATACACGCTTGGTAGGTGAAAAAGGAATGCTCATTGACTATGTGATATTAGACGACGAGGTAATAGGAAAGGTCTAGAAACTAGAAGGTAGGAGAATGTATAGATTCTGATCAAGAAAGAAGTTAGTGGGAGAAGGAAGGGAAATGGATGGGATGAGGAATGTAAAGAGAAAAAGAAGGAAGTGAGAAAGGAACTAAGAAGACGGAGGAAATGAAAAAGTAGTGAATATGAATATAGAAGAAAAAGGAGGAATATACTGAAATGTGTGATAAGAAAAAAAGAGGAGGAAAATAGGAGGTTTGAAGAAGAGGCGGAGAAGACTAGCATAGAAGAGGAGGTTTGGGAAGTAGTAAATAAAGAGAGACAAAGGAGGAACAGGGTAAAACAGGATATTGAGATGGCAGAATGAAAAAAGGATTTCATGGATCTGCTAGAAAGGGTAGAAAATAGAGTAAGGAATAGCGGAAGAGAAAGAAGGGGAAGAGATGAGAAAGAGGTCATAACAAGAGAAGAAATAACCAATGTTTCAGGAATAATAAAAGAGGGAAAAGCTCCAGGTCTGAATGAAATTCCAAATGAAGAGTGGAAAGAAGGGGTAGCGGTACCGATATTGAAAAAAGGCAAAGGAGAGGAGGTCAAGGATTATAGGGGAGTGGCGCTTATGCCAACATCTTAAAAGGTATAAGTGGCGGTATAATTGGAGAGAGGATTAAGGCAAGGGTGTACTCTGAGCCAACTTTTATTCGAAATCCTAATCTCAGACTTGGAAGAAGCAATGAGCAGAAAAGGATGGGGAGGTGTTAGGATGGGAAAAGTAAAGATATACACACTGGCATACGTAGATGATATAGTAATGATGGCAGAGGATCAAGAGGGAATGGCGAAGTAAAAAAGTATGGCCTGGGAGATGGAAGGTTGTGAAGATAGAAGAAGTGGAGGAGTTTAAATATTCGGGATGCACCTTTCAAGCAAATGGAGATCATAATAAGGTACATATAAGAGAAAGAATACAAAAAAGTAGCAGGGGTAATGAAGCAGGTATAGGGAATAGGAAAAAGAAGGTTCAAGAAAGACTGGAGCAGGAGAAGGTGGCTGTTTGATATCCTGGTATGGCCAATTTTAGGATATGGAGCAAAAATATGGGGATGGAAGGAAAGGGAGGAGATGGAAAGGTTACAGGGGCGATATGTGAGATGGACTTTGGAGGGCACCTGGATATATGGTGAGAGGAAAAGCAAAGGGATAAATTAAGTGTCAGAGCAGGGAAGAGGGCATGGAAATTTGAAGAAAAGCCAAGGGGGGAGGGGGGAATGGAGTTGGGGAAATAATGTCTGAAGGAGGTGGGAGAAAGAAGAGGGAGATCAATTGAGTTAACAAAATGGGAAGAAGAAAGAAGGGAGTTCCTGTCTGATAGACATATAGGAGAGGAAATCGGAGTAAAGTTTGAAGAATTAGAAGAAAACGATAAGGAAAGCCAATTCACAGAAAGATGAAGAAGGATTAGGGAATCAAAAATCCAATAAATGGTATAAGGTAACAAAAAGGAAGAATTGTCAAAGTATTTGGAAAAGGAGGGGGGGGGAGGGGGTAAGAGATGGACAAGAATATCAAGATTTAGATTGGGGAACGAGGTCAGGGAAGCGACATACTGGGAAGAAAAGGAGAAAAGGAAGATCAGAATGTGTGAATGGGAAGAAGAAACATGGAAACATTTATGGGAAGGATGTATGAGAGGAATGGAATATAAAGGAAGCTGACAAGAGAACGTGATAAGGATTCTGGGAGATAAAGGACAGTGGGAGAAGTGGATGAGGGAAATGGAGGAAGCTGTCGGAGCGAATGAGATAGAATGAAAGAATGATTGTGTGAAGAAAAATGTTAAGCTGGAAGAGAAGTGAAAGAAAAAAGAAACGGAAGTCAACCAAACAACGAACTTTTCAACTACTTCTTTCTCGCTTTTATCAATTTTTGATATAATTGCAGTTAATGTTTTTTCGAAATGCTTCACAGTTTGGGATTCCGATTTTTTAATTGATTCTTTCAATTTTTTCAAGGCTTTTCTTATAATTTTAGCTTCCCCAAGATTGAAATTTCCACCGTCCTTGAATAACCTATGAGAAAATTGATTTAATCAGCGCCGAATCAGATACTTCGAGTTTGATCAATCTTACATTATATCATGAAAAAAAGCTTTATTTGTATTATTAGCTTCCAAAATTTTATTTTCGATCTCCTTCCTCAAAGACTCAGCTTCAGATTTTACGCGGTTCTCAAAATTACGTCGCTTTTTATTCACCTGAAAAAAATGGTCACAAATTGTTAAAATTGATATAAAATGAATTGGTTAATGAAAATTCAGAAATGAAATTCCTGAAAGACATGAATTTGTTTACCACTATTCGTAAATATTTCATTTTTAATATCTCTCCTGCTTTTAGGGACTGTTCCGAAACTTCGAAAATTTCTTGCTTATAATTTCGAAATTCATTTTCCAAATTGTTCCAAAAAGTAATTGGTTTTGTAGCTATTTTCTTCATTACTGCATGGGCATTCTATTTTTTAAGAACGGAACATTTTATTTTTCAGCTTATTAAAAATGTTATTGAGTTTATTTCCTTCAAGAAATATACCTTTTTATGCTCTTGGAGGCGATTATTGTGGTCCACGATTTCTTTCATTCGAATCTCATAAGTTTCTAAAATGTCTTTGCGCCTCCTATCATGGATTCCTAATTCATTTTCTATATTCTTTTTGTACTTAGCTATCAAACCATCTTTCCAAGATTCACCGAGAATTTTCAAATTGTGAACAATATCTAGTCGATGCAGCTTTATATTCTCAAAAATTCTATAAAAATTGATTCCAATTGAATAAACTGGTCAATTGATCAATTAAAGTTATAAAAATATTCTGCTCCTGAAAAGTGATTTGAGAACATACTTAGATTTCCATTTAATAATGGCAGTGATTTCTTTCTCAACTAATCTAATTTGATTCAAAACAACATTTTCTTTGCCTCCCAAAAGATTATCATCAACAATCTGAACCGCATTTTTCTCTGGATTATTGCTTTGAACGAAGCTATCAATCTTTTTCTCTAATTCAGACATTTCACGATTCATCGACTTTACATATTTGCCTATAATGTTCAATTCTTCTTGGGAATCGGATTTTAATCTGCAATAGAAAAAAGGAGAAAAAAGTGAAAGTTGGAAAGATATTGAAGAAAGTCAATAAAGAAATAGAGAGGATTTAGGGAGAAGATACGTGAGGAACTGGAAGTTCTGGTAGAAAACTCGGAAAGAGAGGGATAAATTATGGGGAGGAAAAAAAAGAAAATTTGGAGAAAAATGGGAAGTAGAGAGAATTGACTTAAAGAAGAACAGGGCAGTAAGGAAATAAGGATGAAGGTATAAAAGAGAGAGAGCGAGAGAGAGAGAGAGAGAGAAAGGAGGGGAAAGAAGGAAAAGAGAAGGAAGGAATCAGTGATCAAAAGTGTGGAAGTAAACAGTGGAAAAGGATAGGAAAAGTTGATGTTTGACCTCTTATGAAGCAGAGAGGAAGAGAGTTAAGAAAAGAAGAGGATAGTTGAGAAAAAAAGAGAAGTAGAGAAGGAGAGAAGATGAGAGTTGAGAGACGTGTATAAGAGAAGAAGAGAGTTAAGAGAAGAATAGAATTGAGAGAATAATGTTGAGATAATAAGAGAGCTTGGAGATGAAGACAAGAAGAGAGTTAATGGAAGGAGAGAGCACAGAGAATAGGAGTTAGGAGAAGAGGTCAAGAGAGGGATATAAGAAGAGAGTAAGAAGAAGAAGAGAGACAATAGAAGAAGAGAGTTAAGAGAAGAAGAGAAGGAAAAAGTTAGTAGAAGAAGAGAAAGATGGAAGAAGAGAGGTGAGAGGTGGAGAGAAGAAGAAAGTAAAAAAATCAGAGAAAAAGAGAGTGATTAGGAGAAGAGAATAGGAGAGTTGGGAGACGGAGAGAAGAAGAGACAGAGAGAGTAGAGAAGAGAGTAAAAAGAAGAAAGGAAGAAGAGAGTTAATAGAACAAGAGAAGTAGAGGAGAAAGAAGTTGATAGAAGAAGAGAACTAAGAGAAGAAAGAGAGAGCAAGAGAGAGAGGGAAAATAAGAAGGATAGAGAGGGATGTAGAGGTGATGGAAGTTAATAGAAGGAGAGAACTCAGAGAGAAGTGAAAGTGAAAGTTGTAAAGAAGTGGATGGAGGAAAAACGAGAGTGGTCGGTATTGGTAGGGGGTTACCTGAATGCCTGGACTGGTGATCAGGGAGGAGAGATAATATATAGGATGGAGATGTTCATGAAGAAATGTAGGAATCTAAAAGATAGAGAAAAATTAGAGGTAGACGAGATAATAGATATAATGAAAAAGGTGATTGATACGATAAAGGGAGAGACAAGCTCGAAGGAAGAGCGGGAATGGTGAGAAAGGATGGCGAAACGGGAATGTAAAGAGGGTAAAGAGAAAATGAAGGAGAGTGTGAGTAAAAAGAGGAAAGGGGATATTTGCAAAAGAGAGTAAAATAGACGAAAACGAGAGTATGAGGAAATGTTGAAAAAGAAAATTCAGAAGAAGGGAAGGTATATGGAGGAAGTAGAGGAAACAGTGAAGGAAAGAAACGTAGGGGAGGTGATAAACAGGGGAAGAAGAAAGGACGGAGTGAATAAGGATATGAAAATAAGTTATTTAATGCAGAACTTTAAATGGTTGTAAAGACGGAGAGGGGGAAGGGTTAGGGAAAGAGAGAAAGGTGATAGAGGAGGGGAAGATATGGTTATATAGGCAGGGGGAGAGTGAACGAGACAATAGAAAGTTTAAAAAAATGGAGGAATTGGAGAGAATGTTATAATTAAATATACTACTTTTCTTCTAAGTGATGCATATTCGTATTTATCTGAACAAGTTGTTCTCTTAATGTTGCTTCATTAATTCCTTGTCTCATATTTTTTAATGCGATCTTCATATTCGCTTCAAGAAGTTGATTTGTTCCATTATTTTTAGTTGTTGTACTTTCTAGTAAAAATAACATTTTATTTTGCATTTCGGAAATTTGCGAAATTCCCTCTTCCCGAAGTAAAGCAAATTTTTGCATAAGACCGAAGGCTTCAATCATAGTTTCTTCTAATCTAAGCATGTTATCCTTCCATTCTTTCTAACCAGAAAAATAACATTTTAATTATTTATAATTGTCAATCAAATGTTTTGTGACCTATACCCGGACGACACCAAACGTCTTGCAAACGTTTGTAAATTTTGGTGGAAAAAAACGTTTTCAAAACGTTGGTCAAACGTTTCTGAAGAGTTTTGTTCACCTGAGTCTCAGAAATCAGCGGAAGTATCCAACGTTCTTCTTACCCAAAATTCCAAACGTTTTTGTTTAGCCAGAAAACGTTTGTGTGTTATACGGGTGGAACTTTCTTTTCCTTATAACTTACTTCTAACGTAGATAGAGCATCTTTATATTCATTATTTATATCCTCTACCATTCTACTGATTAATTCATCATCTTCTTCTGTAACAATATCTTTGTAAATTTCATTAAAAGTCTCAATTTCAGAGCAAAGTTCATTTAAAGCATGTTTTAAAATAAAGCAGTATTTCTCAAGAAAATTTTCTTTATCTTTTTCTGAAACATTTCATAAACCTTCGTTATTTTGCTTGATTTCTAATTTTCCTTATACAAAAATCTATTTACCAAGCATGAAAATAATTTCTCCCATTTTCGAAAATTGTTCTTGAAGAAGATTTGTAGAGAAAGGGACAATAATTTCCCACTGAGATAATAAATCCGAGATTAAATTCTCATTGGATCTCAAAATAGAAAACACAATCTTTCCGTCTTTGCTATTCAAAAATAGACTTTCTGCACATTTTAAAATCTCTTTTTTTGATCTACAAAATTTGAGTTCAAATAAAATAAATAGAATGAAAATTAGAAGAAATATTCTTTCTGGAATAAATACTCAAGCATCTCTAAATTTTTTAATTTGCAAGCCTCCTTTCTCTTTATTTTTGCATCTTCCATCCATTTTTCAAAGTTCAGAAGAAACGTTTTGGACAGGATGCTAATTTCCAAACGCAAGCATTCATAAGCTTTGTGACTTTCCAGAACCATTATGTTATAATTCTTGAGGAATAAAATGATCAATTAAATTATACAAATTAATTAAAAAAAGTATATATTAATCGAAGATGAATAATTAAACATAATTTATAGAATGAAGAAATTCGTACCGAAATTTCATTTTCCATCAGAATATCTACGTCACGAGGCAGTACATAAGAAATTTCCTTCAAAGTCTGAAGACAATCCTCGAAAATAATTTTGGAACGTTCCCGACGGTTTTGCACTAACAGTTGTACACTTTCTTCAAAGTTTTTATCAAAATTTTTCTTTTCTTCTTCCACAAAGTGATTTATGAAATTCCAGGACATCGAAAAGTCCTCGTTTCTCATGTCTAAAACCTTTCAAACGTGCAGGTTATTACAATATTCCAAGTAAAAGGTCTCATTTTTTTCTTCAAGAGGAGAAAATCTATTATTACATTCTTATTAAGCAATTGATTTTGCTGATCTTGAATCATCTGCTCAACATTTTCAACTTTCATTTCCAAACATTTGCACAAAGTGTGAAAATCTTGATTACATTCTTCACTAATCATAAAAATAGAATCTTTCAAATTTTTCAAAACATTTTCGTGTTCTCTTCTCCTTTTCGAAAGCAATCTTTCAATTGCTGAAGACGGTTTCGACAAACCTTCTAAAAATAAATTGTATTGCGAGATTGATGTCATGATCAATCTTTTCCTGTTTCAATTTATTTTTTTTTTTAGTTTACCAAAATTGAGGGGAACTTCTTTAACCTCCCACATTTCTTTCGAACCTTCATTGGAAAACATGATCATTTTTTGGCAGGGACCACCTAATACTCAATACTTCATTTAAGGCAATTTTAGGTTTGAAAAATAGAGCTCGATTTTAAACCTTGAAGTTGCAAATATATAAAAAAACAATTAGGAGTCTATAATCAGAGCATCCATTCAAATTTGAAATACTTAGAAATTTAGAAGGCACTGGGCTGTATCAATTCAAAATGAGTGATGTTCAATGATGTTTATTATGCTCTCAACACAGCAATTTTCCCTGAAGAACATGAAGTACATTGAAAAAAAGTAAACAACATAATAAATTTCCTCCGAGGATAAAAAGCTGCAAAGTTGGAAAGGAGAGCATAACTTAGTTGTCTCCGCTTTCCTGGAGTTTCTTGATGAACGACGCCTTCTTTTGCGCGACGCGGTTCTTCCTCTCTGAGAGCTTGAGCTTGGCGCGATTCCACCGCTTCTTAATTGGTGGAGTATCTTTCTTAACCTTCTTATGCTCAGGATCTGCCCGAATTGCTTCGTGTGCCTTCTTATAAATTCCCTCAATCTGTGAAAATATAATATGAATTAAAAACTATTTTTTCGAATTATCGCCAACAAAAAATTCGATAACTTTTGAAACTTTAAATATAGCAGAAGGAGGTGTTTCGGGTTTCAATTTTGGGAGAACTCTGCGGAGAGTTTTCTTACTAAAACTAAAACTTTTAGTACTTTTGGTCTTCTCATGCTAATCTACCAGGGACAACAAAAACGTCCCAAAATTCCTATAATTAAAAAACCATTTGGGAACACCTAAACCTAAATCAATTCCACACAAAACACGTTTGCTTCTCTCGAAAGAAACAATACAACATACCTAATTTGTCTTGCACACTACCTTCAAGAAACAGGGTGGCGATTAGGCAGATGATTTAAAATTCCCGGTCATTTTCCGGTTATCCCCGGTCAACTAAAAAGAACATTCATATTTGTCGCAAAACGCAAATATTTATTTCAATTCGTGACGTTCATTCTAAACATTTTCTAACAAAACAGATCAAGAATGGCGAAATAAATCAATTTTGAAAAGAATACTAAAATTTTACACAAAAAAATATCATTTTTTTTACAAAAGTTGGAACAGTTGAACTCAAAGAGAAAAAATCAATTTGCGATAACAAAAAAATGGTTTTCTAACGAAACAGTCCATTCTTCAACTAAAGTGATGAATTTTCAAATAATCTTATAAATCTTCAATTAGAAAAGTTTGAATTGAAAAACAAGAAGAATTTTCAACTAAAATGATGAATATTTAACTAGAGCACTTCAATTTTTAACCATAAAGGTGAATATTCAAACAAGTAGATTATTTTTGAAATAGAAAGATTAATTTTCTACCAAAAATTACTACGTTTTAACAAAATAATTGAATTTCGGAATGGAAAAATAATTGTTTTCAACCGAAAATGAAACAGCAACATTTTATTTTGAAATCCCAATTTCATACCAAACATGAGAGTTTTTTACCAAAACAAAGAATCATCAACTGAGAGTGAATTTTTCAGACAGATGAATTAATTTTAAGTAGAAAAGATAAACTATTGCCAACCAAAATTTGAATACTCAAATTTTTAATTTAACCAAACAAATTAATCTTTAGATACAACTATGGAATTCTCAATTGGATGTGTTAAACTTTCAGTTGAAAAAAATCACTTATAGCAAAAATGATTAGTTTGTTACAAAAAAAGCAACTTTCAAGCAGAATGATAAATCTTTAAATAAGATTGTGAATGTTTAATCAACTGTAGTAGTTGAATATCAAACCAGAAATACGAGTTTTTACAGGAAATGATAAACCCTCCACTAGAATAGTTGAAACTTTGACCAAAAATACTTTTTAACCAAAATGGTTGATTTTTGAACTATAGAGATTATCATTGCCAACCAAAAATAAAATAGTAACATTTTTAGTTTAAAACTTAATTTTGAACCAACCGTAAGAGTTTCTAACCAGATGAATTTTGGACTGATATGAAAAATATTCAACTGTTTAACTTGAATTGTTAACCGCAAGCGAAAATTTTCGAACAAGAAAAGTAACTTTAGAAAAAAAGATAATTTCATACAAAAAAATCCATTCATTTAACAAAAAATGTGTATTCTCAGTAAAATAATTGAATTTTCAATTAAAACAAAAAAAAAAAACTTCCCAAGAAAAAGATAATTTTATACCGAAAATCAATTTTTCAACAAAACATGTGAACTTTAAGGAACTAATTGGACTTTCAATTCATAAAGACAAATTTTCATCCAAATAGTTGAATTTTGAACTAGAAAATATCATTTTCCACTAAGGGGCCGTTCATAAACTACGTTACCGTTTTTCAATATC
>WSXT02066857.1:0-12447 GCA_011762715.2 Neuroterus valhalla | reverse complement strand
CAGGAAGCGACGCCGCGTGTCGGAGCGATGTTGCACAGGACGAGTGTGTGGTTTGAAAGCAGAAAGAGGCTGGACTCGCTTTTGCTGCGTATTGTTCTAATATGGTCTCACCTCTCATGTTGACGAAGTAGCCTCGCGTATAGTCATTCTGCTTAAAAATTTAAATAAAGCCTCTGTTTACTAAAAATCCCGCATCTTCATTAGACAATGGTAGCAGCTTCTTTCTGTTCGCAAAAAACATGCAATGAATTGTAAGACTGATCTAATACCTACCACTGCTTCCTTCTCATACACATCCCTCAATCAATATCTCCCAGGTCAATTCCACTTTCCAATCCTTCCACATCAATCCTCTATTTTCCAGTAGTACAGAAGGGCTGGAACCGAACGAGTTACGCTTACTCCGCAAGGGATTTGGCTTAATGGTATCATAATAATAATAATAATAATAATAATAATAATAATAATAATAATAAAATAAAGCCGATGAATGAATTACATTCCTTGTGTTAACCGTTGTTCAATAAGAATGCCTTTATTATTATGATCAGGAGTTACTTGCTGATTTCTTTGTGTTCAAGGTTTAACTGATTTAGCTTTATTAACTAACAACAAGAGATGCCTTACAACACGTTCATTGAAAAACATTTAAACAAAACGTAGCATTTAAATTTTAAAACATTAAGATTCGCGCTAAGTCTGAGGTTACGTAAAAGTCATAAATTCGAAGTTGCATATCGGTTTGCATTTCAGACCGCACTAGTCGTCACGGCATTTCCCTTCCTTGGTCAGGGTAAAGTGCAAACCTCGATTTTCCAATGTTGCCAAGCAAACCAAAACATTTTGAATTCGGAAGCCTCAAAAGTGAAACTCGTAGCAATGTCGCAGAATAAATTGCCAAATGGAACCTTTGGGCCGCCTTCTGAAGACGCTTCTGAATGGACAATCTATGGACCTGAAGTGCCGAATTGTGCTTTTGCACAAGTAAACATTCACAGTAAATTACTTCAGGAAGTACAACTTGAAGGAACGCATTCCGGCTTCTAAATACTACGCAACTCTAAACATTCTGACATCCAACCTGGTAAAAATTCTATTCATATCATGTCGCTTAGATACGGAAACGTACATACGCAGTTTAAATTTTTGTTCTCGCGTGTTCCTTGACACTTAGCTTACAAGCTCACAGCTTACGAAAGGAATTTCGAAATGTTAAACGAATCCTGATGCAAAACGATAACACAAACAAACGAATTGATATATCAATGTGAGACAACACTATTAGAAACAAGTCAACACAACCTACTGAAGGAAGGGGGATAAAAATGACCATAATCATACCCTTCATCTGAGGTATCAAGAATGAATAAGATGAATTCTTTATGTTTTCTAAAGCACTCGAATTTCTAACTTCGGAATGCGCTCAACTCTTTGTCTTAAATTTCGGTGAATCTAGGACTTTAATCTATTAAAAACGAATAGGACCAACTTTTTTTTTATTTTATTATATCGAGAGACATGTTCTCACATGTTCTTGACTGTGGTAGCAGATATCGTCATGAATACTTCCGGAATCTTCATAAAGAATAAACGGCGAATAGACCTTTGAAAACTTGGAAAACGCAAGTAAAAAAAAACATAAACATACTTTAAGAAAATTGGCACATATCGGAAGGTACCTGGGGAAATAAAAAATGATTCATCATTCAGAAGGGTGGATTTTTACCATTGTTACTTGCACCGATCATCAGTAGTCTTCTCCTGTAGAATCATGTCGATAATGTTTTATCTAGTCCCAATAACAAACCTTTCAATTCCACTTATACTACACAAACACCGGGTTCTGCTATAAACAGACTTGATGCTCAAACATTTCAAATATCAGGATAACCAGAGAGATAAAAATATTTCAAAAACTTTCAGGAATCGAGGCATTATTTTATTGCAAGGGCTCGTGAACCAGATGTATGAGAACATGTTAAATGGGATTCACATTGGTCGCTATTTATAGATAATAATTCTGTAGAAAATGAAAATATCACCGATTCGATGTATCTCTTTGATGTATTCTTGATGAAATACATTTTGACCCTCCGCTCGAAGCCTCTTACTCAATTATTAACTCGTCGAAATCTGAATATTTATCTAATATACTTATACCCGAAGTGAGTTTCTCAAATTTATAAGCGAAACATTGAATTAGATTTCGTACAGTGCGGGGTCCAAATATTCAAGCTATTGTAGTCAAAAGGCCTAATCGCCACCTCATTTTGCTGAGTAATAGTAGTAAGAAGTCATTCCCACAAAATACTAGAACTCGCTTCACAATAATTTGGATGCAAAGAATATTGAGACATATAATAAACAATCATACAATTATACTGATAAGATTAATTGATTTTCGTTTGCAATCCAATGCTTTTAGAATCATTTAACCGAAGGTTGCTTAAAAAAATATTTCAATTTTGTAAGAATAAAACGAAATTCTTGACAGGAACGATGTAAACGAACAGTTTATATAATTTCCCCTCAAAAAATTAATTTCGAAGGATAAGTAAGGAAATCTGAAGAAACTAAGGAAATCGGAAGAAAAACAGAGTACAGACATTTTGGAAATTAGGTTCCTAAAAAAATTAGAATTCTTTGGAGTCTCGGTTTTTATATTTCAAAAATTCAAAACGGAACTTTTTCCCTCCAAATGAAATTGAAATGAATAGCACAGCTCTTAGTAAACTGTACTTATTTTTTTGTATTATTATTATTATTGTACGATTAGGCCAAATCCCTTTCGGGGTAAGCGTAACTCGTTCAGTTCCAGTCTCGCTGATCAAACCAAAATCTTTGCTTGGAACGCGGCATTTTTAGTAAACAGAGGCTTTAATTGAATTCTTAAGCAGAATGGAGATACGCGAGGCTACTTCGGCAACATGAGAGGTAAGACCTGATAAAAAATGGTACAAAGCAAAAGTAAGTACAGCCTGTTTCTGTTTTCGAAAGACACACTCGTCCTGTGAAACATCGCTCCGACACGGGTCGCTTCCTGATCTCTCTAGAAAACAACCCGTACATAGAGTTTCGCGAAGCCATTTAGATAATCCGCGAAGCGATAACCTTACACGGGCCAATTAGTATCCAAAATCGTTTGTTTCAGGTTTCACTCCTTTTTCATATACAATTGCTCTCGAAACATCCCTATCCTGGCATACATCTCTTGCTTCTCCCACATCCATGCATCTTTTCATGCAAGCTCGGGTGTTCCTACGGCTCTTTATATTCCTCCTCTTGAGTGTCCCATTCACACATTCCCTCTATTTCTTCTTTGGTCTGCCTCTGGGTACGCTACCATTCGACCTTTCTAGATACACATATTACGCAGGAATTGCATGCCGATCGCGTTGAGTTTACTCGGGTCCTTCTCTTCATACGTCCAGGTCTTGCCACCGTTCAGGACAGTTGGTGCTAGTACAGAATTATACATAGCAATTTTAGCTTTATTTGTTACATTTTTGCTTTGGGTAATAGCACATACACTGCCAATAATCTTTTTACCCTCATTTATACGTCTGCAAATCTCTGCATCTATCTTCCCGTCAGAAGTGGATGACCTTCAAAGATTCACGAAATCATCAACCAGCTCTCTCCTCTCTCCATTTAGGGTAATATTGCAATGTGTTTTTGCATCCTTATCTTCAAACATTATGATTTTTGTTTTATTGACGTTGATGTTAAGACCCATGCTCTTCATGCTGGTATCCAGTCTGCTCACCATCCTCTGCAAATCCTTGGCTGATTCTGCCGTAACGATCTTGTCATCTGCAAACGCAAGGCCACAAACTTTCACTGTCCCAAGATCAATCATTCCTCGTCAGAAAGAGCCATTCTCAGATATTTTTCCATGTATATATGAAACATCCAAGAGGACATAACGCATCCTTGTCTAACGCCTTGCCTTATATAAAACCAATCGCTCAGTTGTTCGTTTACTCCCACACTTGCTTTGCCACTATTATATATTGCGTGAATTGCTTTCAGAAGCCACAAAGTTACTCTATATTCTTTAAGAACCACCCAAAGTTCAGCTCTATTTACCTTGTCAAAAGCTTTTTCCAGATCAACAAATGCACAGAAGACTTTTTTGTTCACTTCTAAGCTTTTTTCTGTGACCTGTCTCAAGCTAAATATCTGATCCGCACATGATCTCCCTGGCATTAATCCACATTGAACTTCCTACATACTTTCCTTTGTTACTCCTATGACTTCATAAACAAGTATTTCGTAAATATTTTTCCCATAGTACTTAGGAGGCAAATCGCTCCATAATTATTGCAGTCACCTGGATCACCCCTTCGCTTGTGGAATGGGACAATAATCGCCTTTCTCCAATCACTCGAAACTTCGCTATTTATAGCACACATATTCATAAATTCACACAAACACAAATATCCTCCACCTCACTTGAACATTTCAGAGGTAATACCATCCACACCGGCAGCCTTACCATTCTTTAGTTTTTTAATTACGGAAATAATGTTATCAATACCAATTCTGCTTCCTATACCATTTCACCGTCAGCATTAATAATTCTGACTACCTTAGTGCTATCTAGTCTTCTTAACCCATTTCCAAAAGAGCTTTTCATTTCCTTCAAAATCATTTTGTATTTTCATATCTTCTTTCGTTTTGATTTTATACTTGCTCTCTTTTACTAGTATATTTGTTTTCCTTTTTTCTCCTTATAATTATTTATGACCCTAGCCCTTTCCCTATCTCTAAGACCTCTGGTATTCAACATTCGCGAGTACGCTTCTCTTTTCTCGTTGACTGCGATGCGTACTTCATTATTCCAGCAAGCATCACCGGAATTTTCCCCTACAGTCGCAGTGCCACAAACTTCCGAAGCACTCTCGAAAATTCCATTCTGCAGTATTATCCATGCACTCTCGATATTTTTGTTGTTTAATTTTGTCTTTCAATCAGCTTTATGTTGCCCTAAATATTTATCCAGCTTTTCACGATATACTATTTGTACTTTTGGTTTTTGCGAATTCTCTTTTCTGACTTGCGTCAGTTTCGATTACTTAATAATTTTTCTTCTCCATTTCTGGCCTAGGTTTATTTACGAAACTATAAGATAGTGATCCTATCCGCATTCAGAATCTCTCATAGCCCTTGTATCCTTTTCAAGCCGTCTTTGTCTTTCATCAGCTACAACCAAATTGATCATACTATGGCTTTCGCCTCTGCACCAAGTATACATATGTACCATTTTGGGCCTGAACCGAGTGTTTGTGATAAACAAACCCTTTCTAAGCACAAACTGATCAACTTATCCCTATTGCCATTTGTGTTTGGGTCTCCGAAATGACAAAGTACTCTGTAAGTGCCATCGCGTTGCACAGCGACCCAACCGTTCATGTCTCCGATAAATATTATTCTTTCGCCTGAATCACATGTTCCTATTACATCATTCAACCAGTCCCAGCAGGTGTCTTTTGCCTCTTCACTGCCACCATCAACATAATTAGACAAATTCCTCGGCTAGCGCGTGATTCCACGTCTACTCCTGACCAGAGTTCGAGACACTTCTCAACCTTATTATTCTCGCATCCCTTTTTCTTCGTTTCTAGTACGCACAAAATATTTGGGTTCCTGACGCGCATAGTATCCTGCAACTCCTTTTCCTTTGGATCATTTACACCTCCGACATTCCACACACCCAGTCTCCATTCGTCACCTGAAACCTTTCCGAGGACACGTGGCCCGCTAATGCAAGTGACGGTCCTGTCATCCGAGGATAAGTTTCATTTGTATTGTCGATTGTGTAAGTTATCCACCCGAACACTAACTGCAAGCGATAAAATTTCCCGTTGATGATGTCATGTCCAAACAAAAAGCTAATTAGTCATATGTTGAACACTAAGAGAAACAAAACAATCGCATCGAACCATCAAAGCCGATTTTGGAATGTTGACTTAAAAACATAAAATCTGAATATGATATATCATGATTCCAGAAATACGGATAACTGTTTGAACAATCTAGATAAAAAATTCTTCTATTAAGATATTTGAAGAGCACAAACTTGGTTTTTCTTCAACGCAACCAACAACCTTTTGAATTTTCCGGGTGATTTTCATGAAGAGCAAGAATTTGCATTGTTAATAAAAATTGTCAATGCGACTTTTTGCAAGTATAATACTCATTATAAACATGATTAGCATTGTTGAATCAATCATTGTCGTGGGGGCTAAGGCATGAGCTTTAGACCCACACTGTCTGGTTGTGGGTTCTATTCCCGCCTCGCACTCTGAGAGAGCTTCGGCGGGCCACGGAGAGCCGTGAGCCTGGTACCTTTAGAGTTTCTAAAGTTCTCTAAGTATTAAGTTGTTGTTGCTCTTGGTAGTTCGGAACCCATCTTAGACTGTAGGTCCTCCTCACCCCTAGGTTAGTGGTGAGGTTTGCAAAGGAATAGAGAGAAGGTTGTATTGAGACTCTCAAACCCGTAACAGGGAGAGAGTATAAACAAATATTCCAGATAACATCCAGGAACTATAAATGAAATTGTTATGAGAATGAGGAAAAGTAATTATTTATTTTTTTCTTATCTTCTAGGGCACACCCAGACTTCAATTATAAAAAATCTTCACAACATTGGTACGACCCGGTTACTGTTACACTAATCAGGTTGATCATATTGTCAAGTCAGATATCTTATTTTGTTTATTAGAGATCCAGGCGGAAAAGTTAGGAAGTAGGTCTGGAGGTTAGACGTTTCTCGTCAAACTTGTAAATCTGCGATCAAAAATTGTGAAAGTTGTGTAGGTTAACCCACGCTTCTAGCGAGTTATGTTAAACGCAAGTTACAGAGATGAAAATTTGAGAAATCGCCGTAACTCCAATATACGATTTTTCTGCCTCTTCGCTTTAATTGTGTAAGCTATGCGAAATTTTTAAAAACTAAAGGGTAAAAGATTGGCTTTTTCAAGCAGTAAAAGCAATATATAATAGTAGTAGAATAAGTGTGAGAGCGAATGAATAACTGAGTGATTGCTTCGACATTACACGGAGCGTTAGGCAAGGGTGCGTTATGTTTTCAGGGATGTTCAAAATTTGCATGGATGAATGTATACGAATGGCTTTCTTCGTCACAGGGAGCACGATTGCCTGAAATAATAAAGGATAGAACAATTTGATAATTTCGTATATCTTGGAAGTCTATCTATTATTGACAAAGAGATAGATTTAGAGGTTGCCAGAAGTACAAATAAGGGTAGTCATATATAATTATGATCAGTTTTTTAATTAAAAAAAAAAATGTTGCGAAAATTACACCAACTATCAAAGCATCGTTCAATGGTAAAAATCCTTGTTCTCACAATGTTCATAACAATTTTTATTATCAAAGAGTCTTGATCAACAGAATTGATCTGAGAAAAATTTTCTTCCGAATCTTTGGCATTGTTCAAGTTACTTTCGCATCGAACTTACGATGTTTTAAAGCCTGTGCTCACGCGTATTCATATGAAAGCTTAATTGTACTTTGATTTCCCCAACTTCTTGAATACCTTTTACTATCGTTTCAGAACCATGTTGTCTGGACTTTTTTAATTATGACAGATTGCTCTGTACATATATTTGTAATTTATGCATGTTAATTAATTTTTGTTATAATGATGGTGATAAAAAAAATATTTTCAACAGTCATATTGACTAGGGAAAAAATGACGAAATGCTAAATTTTGCAAAAGAATGATAGCTCTCAAGACCAGATAATGCTTCTTATCTCTGTTTGCATGTTTATATGCGAGACAGGAGAGAAGAAGAAAATGATTTATATCTTAGATTTAAGATAGTGTTATCCTGATTGTCAATTATAATCGCAAAAATGAAAGATTTTGAGACCCAACATCTGCAATCTTCCTCCTTCCACTCTATTTATTCAGAAAAAAATAGAGCGTGTTACATAATTAAAGTTATAACATATAACACAAATAAGAGTTATCTATCAAGTAACACTTCAGACGAAATTTGTGAAGAATAAGTTAACTCTCCAATTTATTTTTCAAATTTTCTATTCTTTCTTGTTCAGAAAAATGATGTTTACTACGGCCACTTTGTTTCTAACATTCGTAGGTTTCGTTTATTGGAATCGTAAGTGTTTCACAATATTTTAATTGTATTTCAGACACTTATATATGTACTGCTGTAGGGGAAAATTTATATTAAATTTATGTATGAGTAAAAGTGTTTGACGAGTAAAGCTAGACGGGTGGGATTTCTGAATTATTGGCAAAGGCGCGGCTTTATGGAAAAGCGCGGGCTAATCAGCAAGACTCCGATAAAAGTAGCAAGCTCTCTATTTCCAGAACTTAGTATTCTTCAAAGTATTCCATCTTATCATTGTCGGAAATAGAAATCCAAATAAAATAAATAAGGATTCTTAATATGATACCAATCTGATTTGGATTCCCGCCCAATAACACGGAAATGTAATTCACGAAAATTTATGAAGCTGCTCAGACTCAATTGGCTGGGTACTTTTCATTATTAAATAATACAAGTGATACTGTAGTCAAGGATGGTATTGAAACTTTGATTGATCTCCAGATCAGGAAAATTCGGGGTACACTACGCGTGAGGAAGCTTCATATTCAATGCTTACCCGAAACAGAGAAACAATGACAGTCATGCATAGCTGAAAATTTGTAATGTTCTCATAAACGATGCTTCAGCAGTACAGCAAAACTTTATAGATCTCTATTTCTTCACAAAATTAGGTGCACGTGGATATCACCATGAATCACTTCCTCCACAAACCCTTACTGTAACAATGGAAGATGGATCCACGTATGTGGGGAGTCTTCAAAACCTATCAGATTCAGTAGTACCCATCTGGATGCAACCTTCGCAAGTGCACCCTAGGGACTTTCACTATTATGTGCGAACCACAGAACGTCAATATGAATCAACTCTTGATTTACATGTTCCAAAACCCAGACATAATATTGCTCGCTATGTTCCAAAGAAAGCTGAAATAAATGTGGGTGGCAGAGAATTTCACGCTATGAAATTTGTTGAGTACAATGTAAACGAGTATAATCATAGAAGTGCAAGCAGAGATGATGATGGCGATATGCCAGACTTCTTTCTCATATACCTGTCACTGCCAAGGCCAAATGGAAAAGTGTATGAGTCACCTGTCGTGTCTGCTGCACCAGTGACCTACGAGAGCGAAAGGCATCTCGAAAATTAGAAAAAAATGTTCCTTCCAATTGTGAGTTATTAAAAATTCCATTACGTATGTAACGTCTTGAAAATTTTAAACATATAATAAAGTGGTATAAATGACTCATTATATAATTTTTTGTGTTGGAAATGACCTCTCCTCGCTCATAAAAATTAGCATATTCCTGCATACAAAATATGAGTAAATTAGAGAAGACATGCATAAATAAAATTATTTGAATGATATTACCTTATGTTACATATGAAAATCGAAATATTAGTACTTATTTCGATGGAAATCCTTTTTTCCCTCATCTTGTACATACCTAGTTCCTCGAACCTAGTACAGAATCGTTATAAGTATTCTCTCCTTATTTTTCCAAAGATTTTTCCGTTCCAATTATTCCTATAAAGTACAGTGGATTACGATATAATATAGTTTGCCACATATAAATACACTGCCACCTCAATCTCATTCCGGTTTTGGGCTTGGGTATCGACGGCCTTGGAACGAGATCGGGTGAGCTGAAACGTGAACAGTCAGGGCCAAATAAATACGAATAATTGACGCCAACTATAGCGCTGTTGCGAAACTCTATGCGAGGGTATTACTGCACACTTTAAATGCACGACACTGGCGAAGAATGGTGCAAGGAGAGCGCCTCTCTCCAAACTCCCCGCACCGTCTCGTCCACGGGCGTATTTCGAGGAAGGTGTGAGTTCGGGTGGAATTGGATTGAGATTGCAGTGTACAGGAAGTTATGAAAATTTATGTTGTGAGAAAATTATACCTCATTTCCTGTCTTTTGTAATAAATGATCATCAGAATATTCTCGAAAATTTAATATTTCATGATCGAAGTGAGTCGGATGGCATCTGGAAATTCACATTCCAGATTGAATCATGTGAAAGATTAAGAAAAATGTCGCATACCATGAAATTTGAAAACAACTTCTTCTCATGATATGTGAAAGTTGATTTAATCTTGTCGGACTTACTGCCGTAATGATCCACATAAGTTGTTTTATTTGATTTTTTTTTCACAACTTGGCTCGTAAAGCGTTACTTAAATTAGAAAGAGAAGATATACTCGTTTTTCCTTTGGATCCAGTTTTTAATTCTTTCCCATCCTATGATCGTTACTCTTCAATTCAGTTGCTAGGCTCATTATTGTTTCTGAATCAGAAGTTAAAGATCTGCAATGTTTGAAATTACAAGGATTAGTAGTTTGAACTGAAAAACAGTCCATTTCAGTTCTTCTGTATAATGTGCAAGATATTTGCAAAATATTCTTAGAATAGACGTATAATTTATGCACCAATCAACTAGAAGCTTGGACACAATAATCGGCCACGTTCCTCCAAAAAGTGAAGGAGCCCTTAATTTTAGCATCTCACTTACTCATTTACTGCTTTGGATGACGACTTACCAATGTACCTAGGGGCAGTTCTAAGTTGTATAAACGTGCGTGCAAAGTAAAAAGATTCCTCCATCAGAAGATGATTATCAGGTATCAGGTACTGATTAAAATATGGCTCAAACGATTGTAAATTTGAGGAACCTGATTAATATTGTTTCAACAAGTTCATTTCGTCTAGCACTATTAAGTCCGATTAGGCTCTGATGAATCCCTGTTAAGTCTAACTATGTCATGAATTGACCCATCCAGTTGTATTTCTGACTTTAGCGCATGTTGTCACCGCCAACTTTTGCATTCTTAACACTCTTAAAGCTGTCTCCCCTATTTTATTTTCAGTACCTCTATGGATAGGACACGCAAGTTATCTCTCGTTGCAGTCAAACTCTAAATCAAGGTTTATTCCCGGAGAGGTCGAAAAATTCTGAAGGAACATGCTGGTGATTTTCCGGGGACCTCCAACTGACGAATACCATAAATATGAGACCATTAATATGTAGAAGAGTACTTTCAGTAGCAGAATGTTTAATTTTAGTCAGAAATGTCCAAAAGAAACATCACGTACGCTTCAAGAAGTTGATTGCAGGAGTAGGGGCTACATAAGCCCTGCTTACAGCATCGGGAGCATCCTGCCTGGAAACCTCAACCCTTGGAAGAGCAGTATCAAGGTAATAAATTATCGGCACATATTCTAATCGTCTATCATTGTATTCGAAGCCAGATAGAGAACAGGAACTTCAAGGAATGAAGACATAATATGGAAAAGAGCGACTCAGATGCAGGTGCCCAGGCCTGCAGCCTTGATTTCCCTGATAGAGAAGAAGTCCGCCAATAGGCCAACGAATGTGTAGTATGTCGAAGAGCAAAGTCGATACAAGTATGTCCTAATAAAAGTAGCTCAGGGTTTTGGTCAGGCCAAAGTTCTGGAGAATGTCGAGAGCACAGTTAAGCCGGGCACCCTAAATGTCAAAACCAAGAGTATTTGGTAGACCCGAGATGGTCTGTCGAATGATGGATGAAAGGGTTCGTCCTTTTATCTAAACGAGTCCTTGGCTTTTTCTTTCCTTAGTTCTCTTCCAGTCTCCTTATCCATTCTACTCCTGGCTAGGTAGGAGAGGAGGCAGAGGGCAGGGTGAAACTGACCATTGGAGAGATGAAGACAGTGGTATAAATGTACCCTGATGTAGTTGGCAAAATCAGGGTCAGCTTGAAGCTTAACAAGATAAGCTACAAGAAGGCCTCAACTCCACCTAATAGTAAGGTGTGCTGTTGACGGTGAGTCAAAGAGGACACATGTAAGTTTAGTGTACTTCACACTTCGCACTCTTACGTCTGTGCCGTGCAGCTGGAGAGCACCTGAACAAGTCCGTTGCAGGATTTTGCCGTGCATCTGGGTACTTTAGAAGAGCAAGAGTTCGATGCACGAAGTGGTGGTCGTAAGCCCTAGTTTCAGAATTAATCCAATAAGCGGTCTCGAGAAATGGGGTTGGCAGAAAGAGGAGGTGAGTTAAGATGTTACAACTTTGATATAGCTGATGTCGGTCGTTTTTACATTCTCATCATAATGAGAAGGTATTGGTTTTATGTGAAAATTGACTTTCGCGGAATTTATCAAATGTCCACGTTTTAAGACATCCTGATTCCGAAAAAATAGTTTTTACGTTTTTGTCTGTCTGTCTGTTGTCGTCGTCGTCGTCGTTGTTGTCGTCGTCGTCGTTGTCGTCGTCGTCGTTGTCGTCGTTGGTGTCTGTATACTCGATAACTTTCGGAAGACTACTCGGATTGGATTGCCCTTTGACACACAT
>WSXT02066856.1:0-26831 GCA_011762715.2 Neuroterus valhalla | reverse complement strand
CTTTTTCAGTCGACCCTCCATATCTCGAACACCTCTATAACTCGAACTTTTGTCTCGGTACCTTGCTGTTCGAGGTATGGAGGTTCGACTGTATTATATATTGATGAGGAGAAATCATCTCTAAAATTGCTGTTAATTCCGTAAAAAAATTGTATTTCATGTTTGAATATGTATAATTGTATATGAAATGATAAAAATTTGTTTGAACAATCGTTTTTACCAATAAAATTGTTTACTGTCATTGGAATGTTCAGTAAAATATAGAAGTTCAATATTTACAGTTAATAACATTAAAAGAATCAATTCTGTACATCCAAAAATATCGAGATAGTGCATCTGTTAATTGAGGTAGTTTAAGCAATTATGAATTTTTATTTGTTGGACAAATAGGATACTCAGGTTTTATTTTCAAGTAATATGTAATCAATTATATAGAAAAAAGGGATTCATTCAATCAAAAGTATCTGATATGGATATATGCTTTTTAAATAAATTACTTTTAAAATAACAAATCATTTTTTAACAGTCATCATTTCGACTGAAGAACTCTTTTTGTCCATAAGTTGTTCAAACTTAGTGTGAATCAAGCAGTGGCTTTTTCCTAAATTTGTGACAATCATCCGAATGTTCAATTTTGACATTCTCATTCTGAATTAGAAGGTATTGGTTTTCATGCGAAAAATGACTTTCACGGATTTAATCAAATCTCCACGTTTCGAGACGCCCTGATTCAGAAAAAACGATTCTTACTAAGGTGTCTGTCTGTAATCTTTGAACTCCATAACTTTCGAAAGAATGATCCTATTGGATTGTACTTTGGCAAACTTTGTTGAAGCCGGAAAAGAAAAGACGAGTTCCTTAACTAGCCATTTTTGACAAATGGTTCTGGTTTTATCCATCGTATTAGCTTTTTAAAAATCAAAAATGCACGTTTCCGCTCAAACTATGCAAGGGGCAAAAAAATGTTCACAACCGGAATTATTTATTTTAAAAAGGTCTACAAATTTTATTGAACCACTTTTTTCATGAGATGCATAGTTCTTGTTTAAATCGTGAAAAATGTTACCAAAGATGAAAAATTTCATTTTTCAGCAAAACTATACGAGATACGAAAAAAATGAAAAGAACTAAAGTTGTTCAATTTAAAAAGACCTAGAAAATTATTGTTCAGTAATCATGACTTCATAGTTGGGCCCAGCAATCTCAACGTTATTTTTCTTTATTTTTATCGAATTTGGAATATACAAATTCCATAATTTATACCATAGACTGCTAAAAATGTAACATTTAACATATTTTCAAACAGTATATTTAAATTAGAACAAACTTCCATTATTATTAAGACATCTACACTATAAATCCCTTTGACCGATATTCTGATCCATTGGACCGGAACCCCGGTTCAAGCGGCGGTCGAAAAAAATCCGGTCCATCAGGACCGAAATTTTCGTACTTTTCCTGGTCCAAGCATGGACCACTTCATGGGCCATCGCATCAGAAAGTCATCCATTGGACCATAATTACAGGTTCGGTCATTGCTTTGATCAGTATTTCGGTCCAACCTTCATTTCGATTTTGTGTTATTTATTACATGCTGTTAAACCAAGGAAATTTTTTTCCGAACTAGAAAATAGATATAACTCTTGAAGTTGGTAGTGGGGGCTAAAGCATGAAGCTCTGGACCGACTCTGTTTGCGGGTTCGATTCCCGCCTCGTACTCTGGAGAGGTTATGTAAAGGAGAGGTTTGCAAATATAAAGGTGATATTTGAAGACACATAAAACTCTAGAAACACGCAAAAGTTTTTACATGAAACTTAAGTTTTTTTTTGAAATTATCTACTTGTATTTGAAGGTATTGTAAGTAAAGTTTACTGCTGCTCTTTCCTATCCAAACTTATATACATTTTCTCATCTTTAAGTTAAACAGTATGGGCAAACATCAATATTTTTCCGTACACAATTACGATGTTACTACCCATGTCAATCAGAAATTTTTTAAAAATGTATCTAATACGTATTCAAAAATCATTGATAAACGAGGTAATTTTTTGGTTTACTTGTTGAATAGAGTGTCTAAATTTTGCTTCATTCAATTTTGATAATCCTTCATAACAAAATTGAAAAGCATTGAAAAAATTTAAAATCAGAGAAATATTTGTATTGTTTGCTGTATCTATTATTACAACAAAATTTCTAAATGACTACAAAACTTACATGCAACAATGCTTTCAAAAAAATTATTTCCAGGAAAAAATATTTAACTGTTTATCAAACGTGGAATGAATAATATTTATTATTGAAAATAGTGATAATAACTTCTTTAGTTTATAATTGTGCGCAAAATACAAAATTTTTAACTTTATTTCATTTTTGGCAGAGAATGCCAATCGGCAGCAAAATATGGCAAGCTCTATGGTTGATGAATTTGTTTGATTTCAATTTTGCAGTTCATATGAACTTGAGGTACATCCTCTCATGGGGTAATCGATAAATTACGTGCCACTTCTTTTTTTTTGTTTAAAAAGAAGTTGTTATAAATCAAATTTTATCAAATGTTATAGATGTTATAGAAGTTGTTATAAATAGTTGTTATAAGTGGTTTATAAGTTCTTATAAACTCAAATTATGCAAGAGGAATCCTGAAATGTTTTCCTCAGAATACTTATCACCATATTTTGCCGAATTGGTAAAATTTTTAAATGAAAACCAAGACTTTCCTATTAATAAATGTTCTCTCCCTCTCACCATTTGAATGATTTGTACTATCA
Organism: Neuroterus valhalla; assembly: GCA_011762715.2. NCBI lineage: Eukaryota > Metazoa > Arthropoda > Insecta > Hymenoptera > Cynipidae > Neuroterus > Neuroterus valhalla. The sequence goes on along the minus strand of WSXT02066856.1, from coordinate 24,062 downwards.
TTTTTTATCTCTAACTTATCCACTAGAGGCTATAAGAAACAAAGAAATTCTTTCGAGAGTGTATGTTTCAAGTTGATCTATTGATCTACAAAAAAAGTTTTCAAAAGTCCATCCGATAAAGTCTGAGATAATTCTCCTTAAAAATATATGGAACCGACGGCAGTAGCCTTCGATGCTATCGAATTTCTGCATCCAAACTCGTGTGTCAGTAATCTGCTGCAACCGGAAGTTTTGGTTTTCTGCAGTTTTCCACTATCCTGACCAAGCTCAGACAAATGGGAGTGTTTGAATAAAAATACGGCTGCATACGGTAGGGGTATAAGAGATTAAAAAACCCTACAGGACTGAGTACGTCAGTCATTGCTTGAAACCTTATTATAAGAGTAAGGGTAATAGGGAATTTCGGAAAATGATTTGAGTAAAAGGGTTTGATGTCTTACGATCTCTTGTGGGAGAGGGAAATAGAGATATATAAAATTTCAAAGAATGTACACGAGGAGTGAAAAATTGAATCTAATCTACTATACCTTCTACAAACTTTATAAATCGAGCAAATTGATAACTGAAAACCGCCAATGGGCATTGAAAGTGTCCACATTCTAAAGCATTTTAAATTGGAACCTTTTAGCTAAAAATATTCCGAAAATAATGGAAATTTGGAATCCCTTTTGGATTCTGTAATTTTATCATGGTTAATGTGTAATATCGTAGAAGACATCTTTATTGTAAAGCGTAGGTTAAAAGTACTTACCATTTCAAATTTCAAATTTATTTCGAATAAGTAAAGTTTTTACAAACTGGACATGTGCAGAATAAGTCAAATTAGATGTACCAATAGCTTCAAATCTTATTTATATGAAAAGTAAGCCTAAGCCTACTTATATCTAACATATTATATTCTTAGATGAGACGGAATGAACTGTTGCCTCGAAAAACCGTTTTCTCTTGGAAATTGGTTCCGACATTCTTAGAGACACTACATATTTTTCAATCGTGTTGAAATGTAAACGTATTCAAAATCATGCTAATTTAGATTCAGATAATTATTAAAAATAACCTTCCATCTGATTTGAAAATTTTTTGATAGTACTTTCTTTGAATTAAAAATGTGTTTTTTCAGTTAAACTGAAAGTGTCAAACAAATCATTTCTTCAGTTCCAATGATGAAAAAAAAATACACATATATTTATCAAACATACACCTTTCATCTCGTCGAATGACTAAGAATAGTTATTTCCATCTTGGAAAAAATTGGAAATTGACGATTTACATAAAAATTATGTGAAGGTCCAGGAAGAACGTCAGAGAACTAAATTTTACAGGAACGGCTATTGGAGAAAAAAAACGGCAATCCCAAAAAGCTGGCCAAAAATCAGAATCTCGATAGTTTACTTCACCCTAGTTTTGAGTTTTGCAGGGGTTGGGGGACGCAGGGTTTTTGGGATCGCTGATTTCGAAAATTGAGTCAAAAATCCCAAATTCAAAATGTCGGGCCCAAATGTCGCATATTCTTCTACAATTTCCCATGCATTTACTTTAAAATGAGTATAGAGGGGTTTTTAGGGTCGCTTATTTCGAAAATGAAGTCAAAAATCCAAAATACAAAATGACGGATATTTTCTATCATTTGCCATGCATTTACTTGAAAATGAGCATTAAGGGGTTTTTGAAGTCAAATATCCGAAATTCATAACGGCGGAACAGAAACTGCGGACATTTTTCTTGGAAACTACTTTTCTTGAAATGGGGCAGCTCGGGGCAGCAACTGACAACGGTTTCGAAAAGTAGACACTTTTCCGCAAAAGAAACAACAAATCTCGACACAGGAACTCGCAGGAAAAAAAACTCACTACGTGAACTCGTAAATCGGGTACAAAAGAAGATCAATTTTTCCCATGCAATACATCGCACACATCGTAAACATGTTTACGAATGATGCATATTTCATTATTCATTCTTAATGTACGTACCTTAACGAGCATTCTCCATGTCACACAAAATTTTTCCACCAAAAACTCACTGAATGTGGCAAATTTTGGAAAAATGTCCGCCATTTTGGGTCCGCCATTTAGAACTTTGGACTTTTTACCTCATTTTCGAAATCAGCGACTTCAAAAACCTTGTATGGGTACTCGAACAAAAAGAAATATCGAGATTCTGATTTTGGGCCACCTTTTTGGGATTTTGGACCACTTTGTGAGGCGGTCCAACACAGAAGCACCATGAGAGTCTAACTTATTGCAATTGTATTACAATTGGAATTTGAAAATTAAATGAGGATTGAAAAGTATTTGTTTTGGGCTTTATGGGTCTCTTTCTTCATCAAAGATCAAATGTAGTAAATATTGCATATCAATGTGACAACATATTAAATCCCAATAAAGGAAAATATAAATTTTGCAAGGGGAATGGGCAAACTGTCGAAAATCCGCAACAATTGAAACTTTTTAGGAAGAATTCCCCTAATCATCATAGGCAATACTTTATATATATTTGAAGAAATATCAAATCTTTTATGAAAAAAATCTAAAAGAGTAAGGTTCGAAATGTTCAACAAAAATACAACTAATTCAACTAAACAGGATGATTATTTCAAATTTAATTAATTCTTTCAAAATGAAACAATTTAAATAGGCGTTTTTATAAATTACTGAGTGCTACAAAAAATCTCGACGGTTTGCTTTCGTTAAAAACAAAAAGACATTCCGCATGTAATAAGAGAAAATTCCAGCTAAGGATAGAAATGCTAAAACTGTACTCTAACTTCCGAGCTCTTCCCGTCAGAGAGTCATTTTTTACATTGATATACTGCACGGAGAGTTTCCATACAACTCAAATTGAGAAACATAAAACCAAAAAACATTTCATCCAACTGTCTTACTTTTTGCTCATCTTTTGTAGCATTTTTCGGGTAATACATATACCGATGCGACGGTAGAATGAAATATGTGATGATAATACTGTTCGCTTTGAATAATGCAACGTAAGATACAACATGTGAGTGATATATAGTCTCGCCAAACAACCACAATCTACCATCGTACGTAAATTTTTATTTTTGCTATAATTGAAAAATATAGGTGAAAAATTCTGCCAATCACAACTCGGCCTAGACTTTCAAAAAACGCATTTCACGATAACTTCGTTGTAATCAGTTATTCAGACTTTAACTCCGTAAATTCATTATTTAGTTGATTATTATAAATTTCTGAATTTTACAAGCTGTAAAATATTTTTAACCATAAAACTGCTACGCGGTTCTATATTCTATCAAAAATTGAAGAGATCGGACAGTAACGTTTTTAGCTTTGCCATAAAGATTAACTTTAATTTTTTATTATTCCAATACAAGAACGCGTTCATTTATACCAAGAATAGAGGTTGACAACTCCACTCTCCGGCGAACACCCAATTTTGAAATTCCAATTTGGATTTCCAATCGCTGGATTTTTTTGGTAGAAATAGCCCTGGAAAAGGGAATATTCGTACGAAATTACGGTACAAATGGCCGGATTCTTTTGGTAAACATAGACACTCGCATTGACACTACCTTGATTTTAAAGGATTTTCTAAGCCGCCATGGGATTTCAGAAGTTTTTAAGGAATTTGAAAGAATCTAGGATTTCGACGGATTTCGAATCAATTTGTACGATTTTAGTGAATCTTAAAGATTTCAAGGGAATGTAGAAGACTTTGAGAGTTTGCAAAGAGTTTTATCAGATTTTTGGGATATTCCATGCCCCAATTCATCTGAACTTTAAATGTGCTTGATTCGTTTTGATGCATCATAAAACGGGATCCACACAAATTCAAGAAATGCTAATCCGCCCCAATCCATATCATTTTTTCTTTTTATTGCTGGGATTTCACGATGTTTCCTACATTTCTGGAAATTTCCAAAAATTTCGAAGGATTTTAAACATATCTATGTCAAACGATTTTATTTCAAGAGATTTCAAAAGGTTTCAAGGAATTTCAATAATTTAGAGGGATTTAAAAGAATTTTTATAAGATTCCAAACACAACAAGGATTTTGTGCGATATTGACAGATTTCAAACAATTCAAACATTCCCAAAGTATTTCAAAGATCTCAAGTCATCTCACAACATTTTGAGTGAATTCAAAAGTTTTCAAGGAATCCCATAGAATTTTCTAGGATTTCAAAACTTTCCGTACGATTTTCAAGAATCTCAAAGATTTCGAATACATCACAACATTTTAACTTCCCTAGGTATTTAGAACAATGTCAAAGATATAAAAATATTTCAAAATATTTCACGGATTTCCAAAAATATCAAAGGATTCTAAATACATATTTTAATCAATTTTAGAGGAATTTGAATAATATGCAAGTGATTTCAAAAGATTTCTAGGAATTTAATGCGATTTTATGGAAGGTATACATCATATTTAAAAAAAGGTTATCGGTTAACCCCTCAATTTATATTATAAGCCAATAATAAGCTATAATTGTATCGAATTAGTTCTTCTTTTTAGTATGAAGACAATAACTTTGAACCTCATAAGTTATTTGAAGAATAAAACCTCAATACATTTGGAAACAATGAAATTATTCATCGAATTATTATACATCGAATTTTCAAAGTGCTCATAAAAAAATACCTACCAGTAACATAAATTGAATTTGCGATTCTAGCATGGAATTCCTTATAAAGAAATAAATTATTACGCACATAACAATTACACAATAAAACACTTTAACGAGTTGGACACGTCACTAGTTGAAATTGCTCTTTTGGAAATCGTCATTCGTTTGGAATATTTGCAGCCGATCTGTGATTTGCGCATCCCGCAAGTGATTGGAGGAATGACAATACATTACCCACGAGTTTGCATTGTAAAATTGTCAAATGCATTGAGCGCGATCAATTGCGTGTACAGAAGCAGAAACGGCGATAATATCGGCCATAAAATTTCCACTGATGTCACATGTTCCACATAATTTTTGACTCGTAATGGCAAAATTCCACACACTGGTCTCTATGAAAGTAATAAATGATGCCTGAAAATATCTCTGATTGTTTGGAAGTAATCAAATGAATAGCCGTTTATATCCTCGTCCCTTCGCTGATGTTCCATTTCCTATTGCTGAAATGTCTCCTCACAGTAAATAAAATTTTAAGCATTAGAGAATGACGCATGAAGAAGTAAAAATACTGGACTCTATTGTCTCAATTGGGGCGTGGAATTGCAGTCGATGAAAATTGCCCTCAATTCGAGTCGTTTCGAGCGAAGATAAAAAGTTTCAAACGGAAAACGATTAGAGGGCCCGCGTTAGATTTATTTAAACACACTGTCATTATTTTAAAAAATTCCGATTTTCCTCGAAATGATTACCTTGGCGAACAACTCATTTGCGAATGAATAGCCAAAAAATTTGAATGTGAATCATACTGCTAAAGCATTATAAACTTTTTAACTGTAAAAGAATAAAATATAACAAATAGAAGGTCAAGATTCAATGAAAACGAGAATTTTTACTAGATCATAACATCTACTTCCAGACTGGTTACATTTGTATACAACATCACAACTGACTACCAATGGAAATAATGATTCTATTCATAAAAAATCAGTAAATACGGAGACTTGAATAATTTATCGATTTTCTCTGAGGTGGTGCAACATTGAAAAAAGACCATAGTTTTGAAGAAAGTGATGTCAGTAGAAAAGATGCACATAATTGATATTATTGTTATACATTAATGTTTGCTACATAGTTTGAACATTTTTGTATCAAATCTTTCAACGAACAGTGGCAATAGTTTATAAAATATAAGACTGCATAAAACAATGCCGGTGCTTCAATGCAATTATTTAATTGTTATTTTTCTGTTGCATGCAACCTAAAATTCGGCGCGTACTTTCAAAAGAGCATACGGCACATTTTGATTATGGATTATTATCTGAAATAACTCGAGCCGATTCCCTAACAATAAAAATAACATGATCTTTAACAGGATACAGTGAAACCTTCCGTCGATGATTTTGCGAGAACAATGTGACAAAGTTATACTTTAGAATATTGTATTTTACCTCGCTATTAATTGAGGTAGCTCACCCGAAACACTTGATTCGTAATCTACACAACTTGAGCAAAATGAAAATTATGTATATGAAAACGACAAAACGAAGCAAAATAGACAATAATAAATACACTGGTGTATCCTGTCTCTTGAATAAAATCACAGCTGAAAATATATTGTACATCGTCAACTCTCTACAGAAAAAAATACTTGAATACTTTGATACCTCCATGTTGAAAGACCGAAAGAATCCGAAAGATTTGAAAACATTTCAAACAATTAAAAAAAATTGAAAACTCTAAAGAATAAGAATAAGGGTCTTCCGGCATGAAGGTATCGACTTGTGCAGAACAATTTACAAAACGGATAATTTCGTTGTTTCACCCAGTGTAGACTGTAGACGCTGTGAACATAGAAATTTAAAGAATTTCAAGCAGTCTCGTAGGCTACCTGTCATCTCATTCTCATAAATTTAAGACAAAGGCAGCTGATCATCGTTTTCCTTTCCTTGAGTTCCAGGCAAGTTGAATGGCCCAAATGGATAAAGGCCTCATGTATCCTATTGCTCGATATACTTTGTTCTCGTACAGAGCTTCCGGTGTTTCAAAACCCATACCGATTTTCTCGTAAACAGTTCGATAAGCCCCTTCCGCTGTGTGGAATCCCTCCTTGATCATTCCCTGAAAAAGTTGATTTGTATTCATTCAACAATCTTGGAATTTCAATTGTCTTATTACTCTGCAGATATGAATCAGAGTTATTAAATTTCAAGCAATTTCATGCCTACTTCATGTATCATCAAGGCCGCAAGGCCGTAGGTTACGCCCATCCACATTTCTTCACTTTGCGGTGTCACCAAATCTATTCCACTCGAGGGCATATACCCGTTAACGGCCCCTTGTTCGCCGTTTTTGAACTTTAATACATTGTTCTTATAAATGGTTTCCAGCGAAGATCTGACTTTGTCTTCGGGAAAAATCTGCGATCAAATAAGTTTTATTGGAATACAATGTCAAGCAACTAATATTGAACTGTAATTAGTTTTTGTTTAGGAATTTTAGAATAGGCCCACCTCGTGTCCGAAACCAGATGCTCGTAGAAACCAATGTCCACAAAGCTGGTCACTCATGATACACTTTCGATGTTCCGTTTTACTACAATCAAAATTGTAGTACTGACCTTGAATGAAAAATCGTCGATTAAAATATTTCAAGAACATTGGTTTAAAAATATGCGAAAATAATTAGCTGGAATTTAAAAATTTCAAATAATTTTTGATACATAAATAGCAATATACACATTAAAAAAAACTTTCTATACAATATCGTCTACTTTTCCAAACAAAAAAAAATAAAACAAATTCAGAAGAGTGCAATAAGCAAGAAGATATCTCGAAAAAGTTTGAGACTTGCCGTTCCATAGTTTTTCCTGAAAAGCCGCCTTTCCCTTCTCTAATATTTCCTCATACCTTTTTGCATCATCATCGTCCCCCAAAAGCACGGCTATTTTCGAGGCGCAATAAAGCGAAGCGAGCCATAAACTTCCGCAATAAGCACTAGATGCAAAATCGGGTGCGGTTAATTTCACAGGAGCCCATAATTATATCAATTAGTAAAATAACCATGCACAAAGTATGACATTCATTTTTTATTCCTGTACCTTGACCCTTTCATTACCCAAGTGTCGTAAGTCTGATCGGGAAATCCTCCATTTTCTATTAGGCCATCGTTATCCGTGTCGAACAAAAAAGTATGATTGAGAACCTGGCAAACAATTAATTATGAAATGAAATAATCCGTCCATGACAACTCTGTGTTTATGTTTTTTTAATTTTCAGCTTTGTTTTCACCTTCTTGATTGTCGGCCAAAAATCCACGAGTTGCTGGATATTTTTATTCAAAGCGTAATCTCTATAACAACTAAGGACAAACTTAGGATTCAGATCTCTCCATTTCGACACGTCGTGAATGTTATAGGCGTTAATCAATTTGAAAGGCTCCTCCTCTATCATAAATATTAGATGTAATGTATTAGTATAAGCATTAGCAAAATTGAATTGTTATTAAGGGTGGCCAGTCAATTCTTGCAAAAAATTCTCAGTCGTTTTCCAGTTTCTTTCCATATTTTAGTTTTTCTAGGAATTGAAATCAAAACGCTTCTGGTAATTACATTTTGCACATGGTTTTAAATGATTACAAGCATATGGAAACAGACTTTGAAGTAAAGATGACTGCAGAATTTAAATTTTCTAAATCAAACAACTCGAAATGTGTACTAAAAAATTAATAGCTGATTTCAACTTTGAGAGCCTACAATGGAAAATGTTGCATTTAAATATTAAAAATTCAGTGATTAAAATTTTGAAGATTAAACATAGAGCAATTCTGAATGTCGTGTAATTTTGAACTAAAACTTTGTTAGTATATTGAACAATATAAAACATTAAAGAATAAAAATTGAATAAGTTTATATTGAAGCGTTGGGAATTGAATAAATGAAAGTCAACAGCCTCTCAAGGATAGATAATTTCAACTTGCCAGTCTTTAAATTTGAAAACTAAGGTGTAATCAGGCAGGTGAAAGTGAAAACTAAAAGTGACAGAAATGTTGACCGGAGCCGAGTGGCGGCGCTGGCTGTACTTTTAGGCCGACACTTCGTAAAATACATGGGAAAAGTGTCAACAGTGTTAATTTTTTAAAGTAAATAAACGTAAGTATTCGATTTTCCTGTGCTTGGAAATAAAAATTCAGTGTTTCGAGACGTTGAATTTCTCGAGGTTCTTTTAAATCAACGCTATCACTGGGATATAAGTGCGTTGTTTTTGGATGCAAGTCGGGATGTGCGACTTGCTCCGGAAAATTGCAAGTTTTTACTGCGCCTTATTAAAATCTGACAAAAAACTATTTCAAGAGCTAATTTTGAATTCAAGAACCGAGAAATAATTGATGCAATCCAGACAGTTAAAAATTTTACCGTAAAAATACGAAAAAAAGACAGCTTTCTTCTCATGAATTTAAGAGACCTTATCATTTGCTTTGAAGAATGTTACGTTCCTTTAGTCTGATTTTGAAAATTCTTAAATATATATCTGTACTTTGGGAGAGAAAGTATTATTTTTTCTCCATTCCAAAGAAAACCTTTTGCAAAGTCGTTGCTCTGTGAAATTTTTTTAGCTGACTCAAGTTGGATAATGAACAAGAACATAACATGGAACGTGAACTTTTAAAAATTTGGAAGTCCCCCGTTGTTAATTTTAAATAAAATGTTTACCTTATTCGACTTGAAAATCCCATGATTGTGGTTGAAAATCCCATTTTTTTGGTTCACAATTTATCTCTTTGAGTAAAAATTATTCTATCGGTTTGAAAATTTAACTATTTTAGTTGAAGGTCCTTCGTTTTAGTTGGAAACTTGGAGCAAAAGAAGCGAGCAAAACTTGCTACAACTTAAATTCTTAAAATTCGCCAATGTATATATAATTATTTGAATTAAATATATAATTATGTATCTACATAATTTAAATGCATAGAAAATTATGTAGCTTAATAATATTCTATTTATAAATACTCAAATATTGTTAACGAATACACTTCCTAATTTTCCAACTTTATAATATTTATATATTCTATTAATTCTATTATTTTGTAATATAAATTGTTAAAAGTTTTCGACATATTTTTATAAAATAATAAATTTTTTCCCTTTTTTTTTTTTTGGTTCAACCAAATGAAGCAAAGTAAATCGTTTTCCAAATTCTAAGAGAAATATAGTATTTTATAATATGGTTGAATTCATTGCTATTTTTATTAACCATTAAAAATGTCAAAACTAAAAAGAAATTCAATTGAAATCTGCTATTTATATAGTTTACGATATTTACATATGTCGATGTTATGAATTTGATATTTTCGCATAATCATTGAATGCATTCCGTGAGAAATGTATTCGTATATAGTCATAAAAATAATCGTTTCTTCACTTTTTCTTAGGACCTATTAATTTATTAGATATTTGAAATATTACCCAATATTGTTTCGAAATAAATATATGCTAAAAAGGTGTTTTATTAATTAAAATAATCAATTTTGAATTTTCCTCATGCTATAGAATAATTATCGGCCTAAAAGTACAACAAGCGCCACTAAGCAGCTTCGGTCAAATCTCACGTCACATTTATTCTACAGGCCTTCATAGGAGTGCCACCCGCCTGGGTATAATATTGCATACTCTTCCAATAAAAGCATAATGATTTCACAATGAAAATCGGACAGTTACATATTTTAAGAGCTTGGAATTAAACTAGAGATCAAAAATAAGTTGTACCCGCAAAAAACATCAATAATGAACAATTTGAAATATAAAGCCTTTTAACATTGTATTTAAAAATGAGATTCAGAAAATATCAGAATGAAAGAATCAAAAAAGATCAAACCTTTTTCAATTTCACCAATTCCAACAATCATTTTGAACCGAAAGCCATTTAAAAGTGTATTTACACTTTTGAAACATTATATCTGAAAGGGGGGACTTTCTATTTTGGTGTTTTTTACTTTCTCCTCAGGGAGGGTTTTAGATTTGTGTGAAATCCCCCCCCCCCCCCCCCCCCGTTTTTATCAAATTCCCACGTTTTGAGACCCCTAAACCCGAAAAACAGGTTGTTACGAATCTGTCCGTCTGTATTTCTGTCTACCTGTATGATAACTTTCGAAAAAAACTAATCTATTGGATTGACCTTTAGTACACTCTTTTGGTGCCAAATACTGAAGATCAAGTTTGTCGGCCAGCTATTTGAGATGAAAATTCAAAAATTTGAAGCATTTTGTAATTTTCAGACTATTTTTTTCAAGATTGAAGGACAAGAGTATTTCCACAGCATCAAGATATTTTCAGTCTCTAGAAAAACCCTTACAAAAAGAACTACGGGTTATTTTCCCTGTCTCTATAAATGCTCAGGCAGTTCCCAGATTTCCGGTTCATTTGCCCATTATGTTTAATGTAGGATAACCCTTTCCCTTCTCCTTAGCGCTGCGACATTTTCAATTATAATTCCAACTTGGAATCAAATAGTTCCCCCCTTTTTTTTTCTTAAAAGCGATTCAATATGCATTACCAGGGTCTCCCATATCGTGAGGAACCGAATCTTTGATTTTTCTGGGTTGTCTCACTCCATCATATAAAGTCGTCCATATTGTAGGATCCTCCATGTGCACGTTATCCCGACATTCATATTGTATACAGGCTTGAAGATGAGGCCAAAGTTGTATTAAGGCAAATGCAGCGTAAAAATGCACATCATATGTATTATACATTCTGTACTCCTGGCCCTCCAGATAGGCAAAACGACCATATTTGTTCCTGTATCAATGTTTCATATATTATGTGCATTTATTTAAAGAATATCATTAATCATAATTTATATTGAATATGAGGAGAAAGGGTTTGCATTTACCGAGGATCCGTCGGCTCAAAATCATCAGTTTCGTCTGCCCTAAGCCAAACAGTCCCTCCATCAGTAACGTAATAGAGCTCGTTAAATAAAGCCGACTTGTACCAGTCAGGCAGGTCTGCATCTTCCAAAACACTCTGCTGCCATCGAAATATATCCCTTTCCCATAATTTGTAATGCGATAAGGCGTAGCGAGAAATTTCAGGAGCAGACGATCTTTCCGGGTCGTAAAAGAATTTGGTGTAATACCTGCGTAATTATTTGCAACTAATCATTTTTGGTTAATTGAAACATAATTTATGGAAGATGCTATTAAATAATTGGAATTGCAATATCGAGAAACAACTCTTTTCAATTTGAAAAGTTACTGAAAAAGTAACATTTCTAGCGCTACTACATTTTTGACATGTACATCAATTTTACAAAAACCTTTTCTCAAAGCCGTAATACGTTTTATAAATAAACTTCTCACACCTTAAGTATTCACGCATTTTACAGTGAAAATGCACTTTCGGCATATCCCAAACCAAACTAAATTGAAGCTCAGCCTTTTCATCGGATTTGACGAATACGTGGCTACAAACAGCAGCGGCAATTGGATGTTCTAAAAAAATTTAATCCACGCATAAAAATTCTGATAAACGCAATATATAATTTTTTTAATAAAAGAATATTTAATTTTCAAGTAAATTCTCAGCACTCAACTGAAACTTCCAAAATAAATATAAGAAGAGACAAATAAAATAAATATATCAACTTGTCTTGGGTGAAGTTGAGACTGCATCTTCCTTTAAAGTTCCTTCTTCTTCAAGATCGTCCCAAACACTCGCTCCATTTCCGAGTGGATCAAAAGCAATTTTTCTCGTAACATTTACATCCTTTTTCGACCGTGCACTTATCGCATATGTACATGGCATCCCTCGAATTTGCTGATGGATCATTACCCCAAAAATATCGTCGTCAATGTCAGCAATTTCAAAACGCTCGCTCCATTTGTCTCCTGAAATTTGTCTACACTACTTTCATATTCCTCGTGATTTATAGCAATTTGTGTGTACGCATCAAGTAGAAAACCGACAGACAAAAACGAAAATTAGGCCTCCAGGAGTAAAGCATTAAGAATTTACCAAATTTAATATTTGAATTGACCTTTCTTCTATTATTTTAAGGTCATATTCCTTTTGGTTTCTTCTATCAATAGATAGATTTTTATTCCTCATTCTTGTATGTAAAAACACCTGATATATTCCAAGTACATATTCTTCCTAGCAGCTAGAAAGAAATATTTCTGAAGAAAATTTGAGAAACCTCCTTCCTTTCAATCTTATGTATTTTTTGTAAATTTTTCTATTCTTCTAAATGCAATCCAAATTTCGAAAATTGAAATAGAAAATAATAAGAAAGGGAACAAAGGTAATCTCCACATCCCCTTGACATCTTTTTACAAAAAAACGAAGATTCGGTAGAGGTTGTCTCCTTTCTTTTTTCTACTTATCTGTTCAAGATTGTTTAATCTAAATGGAAACAATTAAAAGCGCATTATCCCAATTCATTTTTTATTTCCTAGACTTATCAAATTTTTTCTGGTGTATATCTATCAGCAGAGTTTCCATGCGTATTTAAGGAATTCCAAAATTTTCTTCTTCGTATGTTAATTTTATAGGAAATGGCAAAGACAAGTCCTACAATTTAAAAACGCCTGGAGGCCCAAACTGGGCATTTTCACGAGCCGGAATTTCCAAGGAATTTACCTCGACCATCTCTTACATCTCCGTTTCCACTTTGAAAAGTAAACGTAATGCTGATGTGTAAATCTTTTCCGGAATTATTTTCAGCACTCCAGGCAAAAACAGCACAAGGCAAAGAACTGTCGTAGTAATTATGAGGAATCACCGGAGAAATCTGACGACATACCAATTTCACAGCGGGTTCTTCTATGTTGTATTCGGTCCAAGAGCGAGGATACAGACCGGTATATGAAGCTCTTTCATTAAAGTCCCATTTCCATTGCTTCAAATACTTTGCGTTTCTGGTAATAGATAAAAATTTGGTCCTTGAATTGAAAAATATTGCCCCATGCAAATAAAGAAAAATTATTTTTAAAAGTCTCTAAAATCGACTAAAATTATCAACTCTATGTTCCTGAGACACAGAGCATCGAGGCATTGGAATCCAATTAAAATGTAGTGTTCAAGAGCACATCCATAATCCAATTATTTGAGGGGAAGCTACTGGATAGTTTTCAGAATAATCTGGTTAATTCAGAGATATAGATTTAATTGTACCAAACAATAGCTCTTACTTGTGTGTAGATAAAACCTGATTATAAACGACATTTCCAGCGGTATCTTTCATAGTAACGATGAATTGATTGGCGAGAACTGTATGATATTTATACATCCCTGGCTGCAGCGCGTATCGACAAAATTCGCCTTTGAATCCTCGACCAATTGTACCACCCCCGATCCCACCGATCGGTACACCTAGCACACATATACATACATTAATGTTTAACATCACGTACGTAAAGTCAATTCCACTTTGCAGCAATCTGCATAGAGTTCTTGATATAATGTTGTGTTCTTAAAATAATGTACATTCTAAATCTTTGAACGAGATAAAAAGTATGTCTCTCACAGCCTTTTTTGTAGAAAAAACTAAGAAAAACGGGAAATTTGTGTAAAATAATCGGAATTCCTTTTTCATTCACAGATGTAGTAAAAAATCTAATCCTTGGAAAAACTGTCTCCTCAAACTTTTTATTTCAAATAAAAAACTGCAAATTTTTCTCAAGTTTTCATTCTCGTTTTTGGAAGCTTCATAAGTTTGAAAAAAAAACATTTGTAAAATAAATTCCCTGTAACCAAAAAATTTCAAATTCTTAAACTTAAGGCTTCTCTGAAGGTATCGAAAATATTCTTACTTTTTGTAATGTTTATATTGAAATAGTGTCCAGGGATTTCGAGAGACTTACAAACTCCTGTTATTTATAATTTAACCAGAATTACTCCAAGGTTTTGGAATATTTCATGGAGAAATCATTGCTTTTTCGTTTGAAAATTCTAGTGTTTGAAATTTGAATACTTTTTCAGCTTGAATTTGTCTTAAAAAGGGAACGTAGAGACAAAGTTAAAATGATTAAAAATACTTTTCAATCACTTTGCTCGCAAAGATGAAAGAATTGTCATGATCAGACTTTCTGTTCATGATCGTAACTCGAAAATGGGGCACTACAACCATCTGAAGAAAAAAAGAATAAGCCAAAAAATACCAAGTAGTTCAAAAAAATGTCTTCTGAAAGTAAATTATTAATTTTCAAATTAAAAAGTTCAATTTAATTCGTGAAAGTGAAAGTCCTATAGCAGGCAATTTTTTTCCAATAACTTACCGTACATTTGTAAGCCAGTTTTTGTATTTACATAATCCATCAAAGGTATCCGTCCTTTCCTTTTTATTTGACGACAGTACATCGTGTACCTGAAAATGTATGCATACAGTTATGAAATATTGTCGCGTTTTCTCCCAACCTTAGCATTTTCTTTGAAAGATTTTTTTTCATTAAAAAATGGATTTTCAAGAATTAACAAATCTGTTGAGCAAAAGAAAAGTGTTGCAACGCTGTTGACATTTTTTGGTTTCCCGCTGGCTTTCTCAACCTACCTAAGGATGCCACTGTATTAATTTTATAATCTCGTCAAAAGTATCTAATCAAGAAGAACAAACAAAAAGTTTATACAAAAACTGAATAGGTATAAAAGAATTCGCAAACGAAGATTTCAACAATTAAAACATATGTTTGTATATAAACAAGATTTGAGAGAATAAACAACAAATATATATTTTTGGCTTCTCAATATGGACAAAAATTCAAAAAATTATTCCAGAGTAGTGTTTTTTTATTCGAGTATAATTTATTTATGATTTTTTCAGGTCCATCAAAATATACTGTTTTAGTTTACACTAAATTTACAATTATTTATTATAATAATAATTGGGCATACACTTTGGACGTATGCAAGGCGGCGTGCAACATAACCCCCTCTATCTGTCAAAACATTCGTATATTCGATTCACATATTCACGTCTCAATTTATACAGTGCAACATCTTCATAGAAATAGAAGTAATACAATCGAAAAATGTAATTCAGAAATTTCTCACCTCCATCCCAAAGGCAAAAATTGAGGGATTTGTTTCAAACGAGGTTTCAGCACTTGTGACCACTTTTCAGGATATTTATGATCAAGTTTAACTTTGAATCCATACTTTGGGATTGCAGTCATAGTATTTCGCATTAATGTCTTTGAGTCTGCTTGATCCATTTCTAAAGACAGCTTTTCTATGCGAACAAAACAATAATGTACAATTTGACTAATGAATGACTATTTTAGACTTTTTAAAACCGCACTAAAACCACACGACTGTACTCATTGTTTGTTGTTCAAATGCGTAATTTAGGACACTCACAATTATGAACTTTTTTCAAATCAAGTTTTTATTATTACTGTCATAGGAATCGCTCCCTATTATTATCTCTACATTATAACATATTATAACAATAGATAAATGACAGCTCGCATGTTTTGATATGAATCATCACTCCAATGTCGGTCTGCTGCCTTGCTGTCAGATATACGTAACACAAGGGCACATGCACATTTTCAACAAATTTCTGTATTAAACTTTGTCGTAAAGATAATTAATGTATTCAAAAATACAGAAAATGACATTTTAAGCAATCGAAGTTGAACAATTTGGAGGTATTTGAATCTGAATTTTGATATTTTTCAATACAAGTTCAAATTCTAAAAAAATGCGGTGTTCGAACCTTTTTGAATTAAGCGCGTAATTAATATTTCACAAATAGTCAACGTGCAGGCGCCTACAGTAGTATCGCCCCCTACATATAACTCAGTGCAACTGATCTAGCATCTGATACTGATCCTAAGTGTGTAACTGTGTAGTGGTGTTATCGTTTTGGATTTTTCCTCTCGGAATATGTCATTAACCAGGTAAAAGAGTAGAAAGTTGATATAAATTTAGTGATGACTTGATTTTCTCTTCCTGATCATTTTTTAGCACTCGTCTACATGCTCTGAGGCTCGTAAAAAGTCTTGTAAACACAAGTGACATGTCAAGAGATTACACATCACTTATTTTTATAGTATTTTAAGTAATTTCAGGTCCCTGAACCCACAATATGCTTTTATTCCCAATTTTCTTAAGTTAGGAATGATATGAAAAGACAACTAGCAAAGAAAAAATGACAGTGTATTCACATTTTCGAAAGGACATACCTAACCTCTAAAAGTGGACATTTCAAGCACTCGTAAAAGGCATTTTATTGTTACAAACACTGTACCTTTTTATAATTGTGTGGACATTCACTTGATCAACATTATGTCTATTTCTGACTCTTGAAACCAGAAACCATTTCAGTTGATGCCGCCTTCCCACAGATTCACATTTTACTCTAAGAGCCTGAATGATGTATTAATCATTTATCGTATCTGCAGTCCTAAAGATTTATGTAAATCCAATTGTCAAATTCCTCACGAAAATCTATTCAAAGTTGCCCAAAAGTGTACTGAAAGGTTTCAACGAATTATTATTAATTTTGCTACAATTTAAACGATTTGAATCAGTACTATGCCAGAATAAAAGTCTTATAAATTTGACCGTATCAAAATTTCAAATATCCACAATCTAAATTAACCTGAAGAGCTTTCAAATCTGATAGATTTGAGAAGTCTGAATACTCCAAATGTGAAGACCAAATATGGATCCTAGTTTTATTTCACGAAGATGCTTAAATTTCTTTTGATGGTAAAAAAAGAGAAGAAATAACAGTGTTTCTTCATTTTTAACAGGTAACTTTGGTAGTACAGAATTTATACTGATATTATTAAACTTTTTTTCATCATTTTCACTGATCTCTAAATTTTAGATATAAACACATTAATAAACTTTTCAACACTCTTCCCAGAAACTACTTGACCCTTTATGAAGTTTCTTCCACAAATTAAAAAAAATTAATTGAAGGCAGAGTAAAGTCATTATTGCCCACATTAAGTTCTAGAAGCACTAAAAATAAATTAAACATTTTTTGATAATGAACTTGCGAAATGTATTGTATATGTTGGTTCCATGATTTGTTTTCCATCTAGTTGAGAAAGTCTAATCTGAATATCTGTTTTAAATGCAGTTTATTACCACAACCGAGTCAAGTAGTGTGGGACCGGGAGGATGAAGCTCGGGAGCAAAAACTTCGTCAGCGACCTGTATCAGCTTTGGTGAAGGCTGTGGTTACTGCTCCACCTTATGGTCAACGAAAAGGATGGGTACCTCGAAGCGAAGAAGTAAGTTATACATGGCTGTCAAATAAATAATATTCACCTACTCCAGAATTTGGTTTTCCACAAATTCTGATTATTGGAAATTTCTATTTAAAAAATGTTGCAATGCGCTAGAAAGAAACCAATCTTATTTGGTTATTGTCGCATGAAAATCTCACTTTGTTATCTAAACATCCTGTTCTTGGATCTTTACGGTCCTCTTATCTAATAAAACAAATTGTCACTTTCTTCAGGACTTTGGAGATGGAGGTGCTTTTCCAGAGATCCAAGTTGCTCAGTATCCCCTTGGAATGGGGATGAAAGGGAAAGAATCTACCAGCAACGCCCTTGCAGTTCAATTGGACGCTCATGGAAAAGTAAAATACGACCTTATAGCCAGGCAGGGTCACTCAAAAGATAAGGTGAGACTCTAGATTTGAAAAACTGTAACAAATCTGCGTGAAGGAAGAATATGCCATGAGTTAAAGCCAAGCTTGTTAATGCCCTTGAAAAACTTGTGGACCTAGCCTAGCAGAATCATGTAAAAATAATTTGAAATGAGAAGCCTATCAACTCTATTCTGTATTTTTTAAGAACGAATTTACAATTTGCTATTCTAAGTATCATTATAGTATATCAGTTGCGCATGTTCCTCATTGAAAAAGCTGTTTTGATTTCGGTTCGTCTTTTCCTTTTTCAGATTGTCTACAGTAAATTAAGTGACTTGTTGCCATCAGAGATAACAAACGAGGATGATATCACTATGCAATTGCCTTCATCTGATGTATCTGAAGAACTTGCTCAAAAAACTGCAAGAGCTTTGCAAAACATTATCGGCTCAAAAGTTGCAGCTGCTATGCCCGTTAGATGTGCAGAAAAACAAGCTCCTGCTCAGTACATACGATACACTCCTTCACAACAGGGGCAGTCTTTCAATTCTGGTGCGAAGCAAAGAGTTATTCGCATGGTTGAGGCTCAAGTAGATCCCCTCGAACCGCCCAAATTCAAGTTGGTGTTTTCTTGTTGAATATTGGCTTTAAGAAGCTGCAATCTTACGGACATTAAATAGAGCGCTGTAAATTACCAAGAGTATAGATGATTTTTTTTTCTTCAGAATTAACAAGAAAATTCCAAGAGGTCCTCCATCACCTCCAGCTCCGGTGCTGCATTCGCCGACGAGAAAAGTGACTGTTAAGGAACAGAAGGAATGGAAAATTCCACCTTGCATTAGTAACTGGAAGAACGCCAAGGTAATAAAAAACATGATGCTTTCTGCCACTATGCTACTATTTACACTTTTATTCGGAGATACTACTATTTTTTCGTAATTGACCGCCAATGCCCCTATTTGTTGATTGTGAAAGATTGTGAACTGGTGAGCAAATCAGCTAGAACCAACTTGAATATAAATTATTATAATTCAGATTGGAGCTCTTTTAATTTTTCTAAAATCCTTCAAATTCTTTAAATTAGAAGTTGAGATGTGCGGCATTCTCGACTTGAAAGAAAAGTTATTTGAAATTCTACCGTCTTTGGTTGGACGTCCAAGTCTAAAACAAGTTTCAAATTCCACAAGATTCAAATGGGAATGGATCCAAGAATGAACATTGCTGAATAAAAGCATGCATATTTTAATCACCTCGAAATTCTCAAAGTTTTTGGTTTCGAAAATAATTCAAATCAGAAATCCTTCTTTCTGATAAGAATTCGTATGTAAAGATTCAAGATTGAATAAAAATCAAGTTGAAATTAAGCGAAACAGAACATTGTACCTTTTCGGCTTTGCAAGAAGATTTTTTCATAAAAAATAAAGCTAATATTTGAAATTATTCCATATTTGAAAGAAATGAAATAGTCAACTTTTTAGACCTCGATTGGTCCGTTCCATGAATAACATTTAAGATATGGCATCCGTAAAATTGGAAGCTTTTCTTTCAATTAAAATTATTTGAAGGTTTGTGGGATGCAATAACACTTCAAATGTAAATTTATCGTGTTTGGAGGAAATTCATCTTTTTTTTTTAAGTAGAAATTTGTTTTTCAAAACTCTTTTTCATCTTTGCAAATATTCCAAAACAGATTTTTTCAAGTTTCATCTTATGCAATTCCTCTCCACCTGAAATTCTTTTAATCTCTCTTGAATTCAGCTGTCTGGTTTGGAATTCTTTATCTGAAATTTTCACTCTATATACCGAAAGAAAGAAGTTTCGCGAAATTTCATGCGACTTATATCACTTTTGCGATTGAAAGCGTTCTGGTCAATCTTATACCTCCGTAATTACAGGTTTCTTATCAATAAAGTGAAACCAAACCCTGTAATATGCAATTTTTTATCAACAAAAAACTAAATTTGTTTTTTCTCTGAAATATAACATAAATTCAATATTTGTTTCTCGTAGGGATACACGATTCCACTCGACAAACGTCTAGCTGCAGATGGCCGGGGATTACAGCAAAACCATCTAAACGAAAATTTTGCAAAATTATCTGACGCCCTGTATATTGCAGACAGAAAAGCTCGAGAAGCAGTGGAAGCACGTGCTCAGCTCGAGAAAAAACTGGCTCAGAAGGAAAAGGAGAAGAAAGAAGATCATCTGAGACAACTTGCACAAAAAGCACGAGAGGAGCGAGCTGGAATCAAATCTGCGACCCTTTTAGATAAATCAGAAGAAACACGAGAGAGAGATCAACTGAGACAAGAGCGACACAAAGATCGTGCGCGAGAAAGAAATTTGGCGCGTGCTGCACCAGACAAGCGATCTCGTCTTCAGCGTGAACGTGAACGTGATATTAGCGAACAAATTGCCCTCGGAATGCCAGCGAAGAATCTTAATTCTGGGGAAGCGCAGTTTGATCAGCGATTGTTCAACACGAACAAAGGCTTGGACAGTGGTTTTGGTCATGAAGATGATTATAATGTTTACGACAAACCATGGAGGGAGAATGCCATCGGCTCACAAATTTATCGTCCGGGTAAAAATATTGATAAAGACAACTATGGCGACGATATGGACAAAATCATGCATACAAACAGGTCAGGAAGTTTACAATCTTTTATCCCTTTTTTAATTTAAAAAAGACACAGATCTACTCTTTTAGAGTGTGTCTAATATGTTCTTTTCTTTTTCATAGGTTTGTACCTGACAAGGAATTCAGTGGAACAGACAGATCTAATCCTCGACAAGGTCCTGTCCAATTTGAGAAAGAGGAGGAGGAGGATCCGTTCGGTTTGGATCAGTTCTTGACACAAGCTAAGCGAGCTAGTGGCACGAATCCGCAATCGAAACGCAAGGATGATCGCGATACGCGAAGAGACGATCGGGATAAACGTAGGAAGCATTAAAATTCATTCGTAAGCAATACTTGTTTATCAATTATTGGTAATTATTAATTTAGGACTATATGTTCCATCTTGGGTAATGTTTTGTACCATTCCAAGACATTAGGCTTGGATTCTAACATTAGTCACAGAATTCTAACAGTTTTGGTTGGTTTTTTCTTCTTCCAACTTCTGTAGGTATTTAGAATACGCACGTCTTTTTAGTCTAAGATACTGAAATTTAATGTAAATCGT
This sequence comes from Neuroterus valhalla, assembly GCA_011762715.2. Lineage (NCBI taxonomy): Eukaryota > Metazoa > Arthropoda > Insecta > Hymenoptera > Cynipidae > Neuroterus > Neuroterus valhalla. Next base: position 2,660 of record WSXT02066856.1, on the reverse strand, counting down.
GAACGAATTATATGAATTGATATTAACCTTTATTGTTAATAAAACTTTGTCTGATTTCTAATAAAAAAAGAAGCTGATGGAAGGACTGCATTTATTCTGATTAGACATGCTGGGCCTTTTTCAGTAGGTAGAATTTTTCAATTGTCTCGGAACTTATATTTTTCTTCATGGAACTCAAAAAATATGAAAATTCAAGTCAATCATCGTACAAGGACTGAAAGCGAAAAAGGGCTTGAAAACCGATTTGATCCCTCTTTCTCGTTACGATGGCAACTTCTTATCCTAGATAGCAATTTGATTATAAAACTGTAGGATATTAGAATGGTTTGAGTGCTTCAGAATCAAATTTCTAATAAAAAAATCATCGCGTTGATTTCGGTCGAGTCAATCCTTGCGGCTTTCCTCGAGGGATTTGAAAATCATCTCGTTTTCCTCATTCAAAAATAACACGAGGATTTTCTGAAAAATTTTATTCGATAGGGATTGTATGTTTCGAATACATTACCCTGGCATTTTTCAATCTAAAATACCTCGAATTGAAGTTTGAAGACTCTAGTTTGAACTTTCTCTACTTGAAAATTTGTTTTTAATAACGAAAAATACAATCTTCATTCTAAACAAATTCAAACATCCATAAACTTTTGGCACACAATGAAAATTTGGGAAAAATTGTCACTTGAAAATCCATTCCAAGCCAGATACTCCAAACTAAAATTGATTACAGTTACAAGTAAAAGTTTAATCCAACATAGGATGAAGCACATTAGGTGAGCAATAAAGTGTTCTAAAATTTCATTGGAAATTTTTTTCTATTTTAGATGGCAACACCCCACCCACAAATTTCCATTGCCATTGAAAGAAATTCCTTAACTACATTCTCATTCTGAATGAGAAGATATTGGTTTTATGGGAAAATTGACATTAGCGGATTTAATGAAATCTCCACGTTCTGAGACCCCCTGTGTCAGAAAAAACGGTTTTTTCGAAGCTGTCTGTAATCTGTATACTCGATAACTTTCGAAAGAATGATCATATTGGATTGGGTTTTGGCACACTTTTTTAAAACCGGAAAAGGAAGTACGAGTACGTTAACCAGCTATTTTGCATAAAAATCAGGGAAGGGGAGCATTTTGAAAATTTTTTTGGACTTTTTTTTCCAAGAATCAAAAATTTCAAGAACGGTTTCTCGTAGTAGGTAAAAATTAAAATAGATTACCCTTATGATTTTTTTTTCTAAAAACAAAATATTCAGACTTGTGGCATTTTCAAATTCAAAAATATAAACGAAAATGAGAATTTTTAGCCAAATAATGCAAGATTGAAAAGGGGGTCAGATAGAAAAAATCATACTTTTTGGGAGCCCTACAGGATCGTGAATACAACTTTTTGAATTTTCTCAAAAAATCGAAAATTCCAATTTTGATCGGACAAAAAATAATCTGTGAACTTGATAACTTTCGAAAGAATTATCACATTTTATCGGGCTTTGGCACCCATTCTGAGGGTCCAAAAATACAAGTCGAGTTCGTTAAACAGCTGTTTTGGATCAAAAATCAAAGATTTTTTGAAAAAAATTTTGGACTTTTTTTCCAAGGCTCAAAAATTTCATGAACGGTTTCTTGCAGTAGGTAAAAAATGAAACAATTTACCCTTATGATTTTTTCTATAAAAACAAAATTGTCAGAGTTATTGTATTCTCAAAATTCAAAAATATAAAAGAAAATGCGAATTTTTAGCCAAATAACGCAAGATTGAAAAGAAAAAATATTTCTTTTTAGGAGCTTTACAAGATCGTGAATACAACTTTTTGAATTTTCTCAAAAAATCGAAAATTCCAAAATTGATCGGACAAAAAATAATGAAAAATAATCTGTGAACTTGATAACTTTCGAAAGAATGATCATATTCGATCGTGCTTTGGCACCCATTTTGAGGAACCAAAAATACAAGTCGAGTTCATTCACCAGCTGTTTTGGATCAGAAATCAAAGAGGGGGAGCATTTTGAAAATTTTTTCGGACTTTTTTTCCAAGACTCAAAAATTCCAAGAACGGTTTCTTGTAGTAGATAAAAAGTTAAACAATTTACCCTTATGATTTTTTTTTATAAAAACAAAATAGTCAGGCTTGTGGCATTTTCGAAATTCAAAGGTGTAGACGAAAATGAGAATTTTTAGCCAAATAAAGGAAGATGAAAAAGAAAGTCAGAGAGAAAAAATGTTTCTTTTTTGGAGCCCTACAAGATCGTGAATACAACTTTTTGAATTTTCTCAAAAAATCGATGATTCCAAAATTTGATCGGACAAAAAATAATTAAAAAGAAGGTATGAGGTAAATAAATTAATTTTATATACGTTTGATGCATTAAGGTCAGAGATAACATAGAAAAGTTCGCGTTTCGTAGAGATTATGATCGAGTGCGCAGCACGAGACACACAATGAGAATGTATTCGTTAAAGCCGGGGAAGCTTTAACAAAAGAGAATTAATCATTAAATACAGTAGCCGACATTCCACTTTTTACATTCTCATTCGGAATGAAAAGGTATTGGTTTTATGTGAAACTTGACTTTCGTCTGTCTGTGGTCTGTGTACTCGATAACTTTCGAAAGAATGTTCAGATTGGATTGCCCTTTGGCACCCATTTTGAGGGACCAAAAATA
>WSXT02066845.1:0-10799 GCA_011762715.2 Neuroterus valhalla | reverse complement strand
TATTAGGGAAACTGAGTTGTGAGGGTCTGAAGTGATTGCATAGCAGCTTACTGGGCTCAGGGGTTAAGGAAACTGGGATTCGGGGGCCTCAGGTTATTGCATAGTAGGTTACTGGGTTTGATGGTTGAGGAAATTTGGTTTTTAGGGGCTCGGGGTTATTGCATAGCAGGTTACTGGGCTCGAGGGTTAAGGAGATCAGGTTGTGAGGGTCTAGGGTTATTGTATAGCAGCTTAGCAAGCTCGAGGGTTGAGGAAACTGAGTTGTGGGCGTATGGGGCTATTGCATAGCAGCTTACTGGGCTCAAGGGTTGAGGGAACTAAGTTGTGGGGGTCTAAGGTGATTGCTTATCACAATACTGGGCTTGAGTATTAGGGAAACTGAGTTGTGAGGGTCTGAAGTGATTGCATAGCAGCTTACTGGGCTCAGGGGTTAAGGAAACTGGGTTTCGGGGGCCTCAGGTTATTGCATAGTAGGTTACTGGGTTCGATGGTTGAGGAAATTCGGTTTTGAGGGGCTCGGGGTTATTGCAAAGCAGGTTACTGGGCTCGAGGGTTAAGGAAATCAGGTTGTAAGGGTCTAGGGTTATTGTATAGCAGCTTAGTAAGCTCGAGGGTTGAGGAAACTGAGTTGTGGGCGTATGGGGCGATTGCATAGCAGCTTACTGGGCTCGAGGATTGAGGGAACTAATTTGTGGGGGTCTAGGGTGATTGCATATCACAATACTGGGCCTGAGTGTTAAGGAAACTGAGTTGTGGGGGTCTGAAGTGATTGCATAGCAGCTCACTGGGCTCAGGGGTTAAGGAAACTGGGTTTCGGGGGCCTCAGGTTATTGCATAGTAGGTCACTGGGTTCGATGGTTGAGGAAATTCGGTTTTGAGGGGCTCGGGGTTATTGCATAGCAGGTTACTGGGCTCGAGGGTTAAGGAAATCGGGTTGTCGGGGTCTGGGGTTATTGCATAGGAGATTACTGGGCTCGAGGGTTAAGGAAAGTTGGTTGTAGGGGGTTTGATGGTTCGGGAAATTGGATTTTTGGGTCTGTGTCATTGCATAGCAGGCTACTGGGTTATATTATCATACAACAAGCCTGGCAAATATTTTCGTAGCAAGAATGATATCCGTGGAAAGTGGAATTTTTCATATTTGAATCAACCACATCCCAGCCGGAAAAAATCGTATCGAAAAGTTAGAGTGTGCATTTTGAAGCTGAAAATTAGTTTTTTACGAAGCCGTCGTCAGTTATAGGAAGCAAAATTCTTTCGCGATGTTACGGGGCCTCAAATACATCAAAATAACGTATTTTTGACCCCTTTAGGTTACATTATCTCGAAAACTGAGGGTGCTGGCATTTTTCTGAGGTCAAATTCGAATTCAGCGCAGCAAAAGCCGTCGGGTACACTAGGTGTGGTTTCCGGTTCTGAGACATGTTGGCCTGTTTTATTCACGGAAAGGAAAATTTGAAAAATTGTGATGTCAGAGAAATTCATAATTTGTTTCGAAATTGATGAATTGAATTTAGTATAATGAATGAATGAAGATGGATAGTGTCGTTATTCTCTTCAGAGCATGCTACCTAGAAGTAATTACATATAACAATGAATGTGTAAGTATAGAACATATAGCAGTTGATACGCCTATATCAAGACATAACCGTCAGTTATAAGTAATACTTCCGTCATATTAAATCAAACGAATATTGATAATAATGGTCACTAAGAGTGTCACACATTGAGCTAAAGTGTAGATGGCCGTCTCAAAATCGTAGAACTTCTAATCGGAATGACATACAGGTTTACTGTTTTTAAGTTCATACATAATAATCAACAGAATAGAATAAGAATACAGAGAAGTTAAGAGAAAATATTTTTGACCTTTTAAATTTGGTTTGATTTTGACATTCCTTCGGAAAAAATATGAATGATACATTGTACGCTCAGCTATTATATTCGATACACACTTTTTCATAGATTCCGGCATGCTGAATCCACAGCCGGACTTCAATTTAGTATCAGACCCTTGTTTCTGAAGAAATTGCAATAATTATGCATACCCAATATGGCAAGACAATATTTACTTTCGCCATTTTCTTTTTCCGTAGTACCAACTCCTTTTGGAGACATCTGAAAATCATGTCTGTTGTTTGGGAGTGTTACTGTACCTTTGCTGCGTAGCCAGAAAACAGCAAGCTGCGAGTCATGAAAACACTTAATAGTAATAAATAAAATAAAAAATCCCGATCTTATGACAAGTTCAACACCACGCTAGGAGGCAGTAAACGAATTTCTGGGAGCTGACACATGCCCATGCTATTCCTGTTACTAGAAATTGAAACCATAATGGTTTAACTCACAAAAAAGAATCCATAGAAAATAATCAACCAGATTCACCTGCACACATATATATATACATAAGAAATTTTTGGATAAAATTAATAAGAAATCTTCTGTGAAGTACATCTAGCATTCCTAAACAGGAACTGAGTGCATAAAACTAATCACGTTGTTGCGTATAGAATCTGCCATTCCCAGTTTTGTAATTTTTTCTAATGAACATAAATCAGAAACAGAAAAAATTTTCGAGGAGTAATTTCTGTTCATGTTACTCCAATTTCTACACTGAGTTATTCCGCCAAATTAGAACCATTTCATTCAACTCTCCTATTTTCACTTTGTATCTAAAGTCAGCAACCTGAAAAAGCCACGCATTATAAATTTCAGTCATGCCGGTTCCGTTTAAAATTTTGGTCTTCCATCTTGGATCGGCCATTAGGAAATTTGACATTTGAAATTGATTAAATGAAGGGTTAAAATAGCAAACTGTATTCAATTTTCCTCAAAAAAGGAGATGTCAAGTTGCGGAATGGTCAAGGGGAAGCAGCCGTCGGTGCCTTCCCCCTCCTTGCTACACCTCTTCCGCAACTCGACATCAGCTCTCGACCGGCCTAAGCCCATTAAGGGCCATTATCACAAATTATCAAGACTCTCCAATATTTAATGTGCAAAATATAAAATGTTGCAATTTCCAATGTTTTTCTTCAAAAGGTACAATTTCAATTGTTCAATTTTCACGACAAAAAGACGACTTGCCAAAGGAACTATATAGTTTTCTAGAAGGAATAAATCAATATTCATTAAAATAGTTGAATTTTTTGAAAAATATTTGAAATTTGACTAAATTGCTAAATTTTCTAAACAAAAAGACGATTTTTTAGAGGGACAATCGAATTTTTATAGAAAAATGATATAACCTTCCTATGAAAATGTAATATTTTCAACTGGAAATATCAAATTTCCAGCAAAAGATATGAATGTTATACAAAACAGTGGAATTTTTAACTCGAAAATGTGGATTTTCGACTCTATTGGATAATTTTCATCTAAATTGTTGAATTCTCGATCAAAAACGAATAATTTTCTACAAACCCGTTGAAATTCGAATCCGAGAATATATATTTACAAGAAAAAAGATTCGTTTAAAAAAAATGTGTAATTTTTTTTTTTTAATTGGTGAATATCAACGTAACTTTTAGACCACATATTTCGAGTATCCACTGATTACTTACTATTCCCATTACTGTTTTACCTCAATTATTCCGCATGTTGGTTTACCTCGTAGAGTTATTGTATATACAAAAATCCATCTTTAGTAGTTGGTCTTGATTAGGTTTCGATGGAAGAAAGACGCGCCTGCTGAAGTCCTCTTAAAATAGTTTTCTTAGCCTAAAAAAGTCTGGCTGAACAAATACATCCTCATCGTGTGCCTCGTGCTTCGCACTCGATTTCGATTTGTTCAGAAGTTCTAATATATGAATATATGATAATAATAAATTTATTAATTCATATGCTATCCTTAAACGTGGATCAGGAATTGGCTGTGCAGATGATTCAAAACAAAGCCTCAACTTAATTTCTCATGATTACGCCAATTTATGTTCTGATATTAAAATTCCTTCTAAGCATTATGATTCAAACAAATGAATGTTATTGTTTTTGAAATTATCACAATTTTTTCTATCTCGTACAGTTTCACCAAAAAATGGTACTCTTTTCAAAATATTATTTTTCCCAATAAAACAGAAATCCCGTGTCATCTCAAAAAATAGTCTGGACAACATTTCTAGATTTTCACCGAGTGAACAATTATGTTACCAGAAAATTTTTATCAGAAAATGAAATCTTCCTTTTTTGCATTTTATTTCTAGAAGTAAAACCATAACTTTTGGTCCGGAAAGGCTGGTCGACGAACTTGACCTCTCTTTTCGGTTCCTTAAAACTTGTGCGAAAGGGCAAATTATTCTGATCAGTCTTCCAAAAGTTATGTGGTATTCAAATGACAACGACGACAACGAGGACAACCACATACAGACAGATTACAACGCCCAACCTGATTTTTCGGATTCAGGGGGTCTCGGAAAGTGAAGATTTTATTATATCCACGGAACTCGATTTCGACATAAAACCAATAACTTCTCATTGTGATGAGAATATATTCTTCCACATAGAGTTTCAGAAATGTTTCGTGAGACAAGAAGCAGGGTACAAGTAGCCGATCAAGTAGGCGATAGTTTCTGATTGGTGAGATAAGTGAGGCAAGGATGTCCTCTGAGCCCATTTTTACTTAATATTTTGATTTCAGACTTGGAAGAAGCAATGAGCAGAAAAGGATGCGGAGATGTTGAGGTGGGGACAGTGATGATGTATGCACTGGCATATGCAGATGATATAGTTATGGTGGCAGAGGATAAAGGGGAAATGGCGGCTCTTATTACAGGATTGGATAACTACTTAGATGAGGAGAAATTGACATTGAATGTAGGAAAGGCGAAGATAATGAGGTTGAGAAAAGGAGGGGGAAGAAAGAAAGTATGGACTGGGAGATCGAAGGAAGTGAAGAAAGAAGAAATGAAAGAGTTGAAATATTTCGGATACACCTTGAAAGTAAATGGAAATCATAAGGCACATATAAGTGAAAGGATGAAACAAGCGGCAGGGATGATGAAGCAGGTATGGCGAATATGAATAGCTGTTTGATACCCTGGTATGGTCAGTTTTAGTATATGTAGATGGACTCAAGGCATGGATTGGAGGACACATGTATATATGGTGAAAGAGAGGAAATGCAAAGGGATAAGTAAAGTATCGGAGCAGAGAAGAGGGTATGGAAATTGGGAGAAACTCTGAGGGGGAGGGAGGGGGGCGGAAGAATTTCTGAAGTAGGTAGAAGAAAGAAGAGGGGAAGAAAGAAGAGGGGAAGAAAGGAAAGGAGAGAAGATTGTTTTAACGAAATGGGAAGTAGAAAGAAGGGAGTTCCTTACAGATAGACATATAGGAGAGGAAATTGGAGTAAACTTTGAAGGATAAGAAGATAAAGAGAAGGAAAGCCAATTATTAGAAAGATGGGGAAGGATAATGGATTCAAAATATAATAAATGGTATAAGATAATAAAAAAAAGGATTGCCAAAGTACTTGGAAAAGGGATGAGAAAAGAGATGGACAAGAATAGCAATATTTAGATTAGGGAATGAAGTAAGGAAAGGAATGTATTGTGAAGAGAAAGAAAAAGGAAAGTGGAGAATATGTGAATGGGAAGAAGAAACATGGGAACATGTATGGGAAGGATGCATGAGAGGAATGGAAGATAAAGGAAGCTGGCAAGTCTATGACCGCTGGGAGCGGCCATAGACTATGTGATAGCAGACGACGCGACGAGGTAAAAGAGAAAGTCAAGAAACTAGAGGTAGGAGAATATATAGATTCTGATCACTTTCTGTTAATACTGACTTTACCGGAGTGATAAGACTATTTCATATTCATGCATCTTTTCATACAAGCTTTTGTGTGCCTGCGGCTCTTTATGATTCTCCTTTTGAGGGTCTCATTCACACATTCTATCAATTCTTTCTTTGGTCTGCCTCTGAGTACGCTTTCATTTACCCTACCTAGATACACTTGCTTCTTTATTCGTTCTTCATTTATTTTCTCAACGTGACCAAACCTTATTAGCAAATTTCTTCCACTCTTATTAAACAGCGTTTCTTCTATACCACATTCTTTAAGAATCCACTCATTACTCACTTTGTCCATTAGCGGGAGAAGGAAATGTAAATGAAGAAATGGAAACATGTTCGTAGACCTAAAAGCAGCGTTCAATTCTATGGAACGGGAAGAGATAGAAAAGGTTATGGTAAAAAAAGGTTTAAGGGAAGAGCTGGTAAAGAGAGTTTCAGAAGTCTTCCGTGAGATCAAAAGCAGGGTACAAGTAGCCGATCAATTAGGCGATAGTTTCTGCTTGATGAGAGGAGTAAGGAAAAGGGTGTCCTCTAAGCTGACTTTTATTGAAGTTCTTGATCTCCTACTTGGAAGAAGCGGTGAGAAGAAAAGGATAAGGAGGTGTTAGGACGGGAAAAGTAAATATATATATACAAGCATATGCAGGTGATACAGTAATGATGGCAGAGGATGAAGAGGGAATGGCGGGTCTAATTACAGGGTTGGGAAAATACTTAGATGGGAGGACATCGACAATGAATGCAGGAAGGACGAAGATAATGAGGTTTAGAAAAAGCGGGGAAAAAACAGTTTGGACTGGGAGCTAGAAGGGAGTGGAGTAAGGTAACAAAGAAGGTATGGGATATAGAAAAAAGAAGAATAAAAAGACTAGAAAAGGAGAATGTGATTGTTTGATTCCCTGATATAGGCGGTTTAAGGATAAGAAGCAGAAATATGGAAATGGAAAGAAAGGAAAGAGATAGGAAGGTTATAGGACCGATTTGTGAGTTGGACTCTAGTTGATAATTGGAAGGCACTTAGATACATGGTGAAAGAGTAAACGCAAAGTGAGCTGGTAAAAGCAGGTGAAAGCATCAGAGCAGAGGAAATTGCATGCGAATTTGGAAAAAAGCTGAGGTGGGGAAATGGGGGGGATTAGGCGTAAGAATGCCTGAAGGAGGTGAAAAAAAGGAGAAGAAGGGCGATTCAGCCAATGATGTTGAAAAAAGGAAAAACGGAGTTCCTTACAGATAAACGTATAGGAGAGGAAATTGGAGTGAAGTTTGAAGAATTAGAAGAAAAAAACCAGGAAGTCAATTCATAGAAAGATGGAGAAGGATTGAGGAATCGAAATGCAATAAATGGTATAAGATAATCAAAATTCAGAATATGTGAATAGAAAGAAAAAACATAGGAACATGTATAAGAAGGATGCATGAGAGGAATGAAATATAGAAGAAGCTGGCAAGAAAACGTGGGAAGGATTCTGTGGCAGGAAGGACAGGGGTAGGAGTGGATGAGGGAAATGGAGGGAGCTAGAGGAGCAAATGCGATACAATGAAAGAATGATTGTGTAAAGGAAAAGGTTAAGGTGGAAGAGATGCAAAAGAAAAAGAAAACAGAATTCACACATGAAAATAAGGGACATAAAATTTTACAGTAAGAATAAGTAGAATTAGGTAGAATGAGATGAGGGTGCGCTCTTTCTCTCTCGCTCGTACGCTGAAAATGCCAAGCACTCATTCACTCGTCATTCACTCGTTCGCTCGCTCATCGTTTTCCATTCACTCCGTCACGTCGCGTTATGATAGGATATTTATGTGTATATATGTATATAATAGGAAGTGAGATAGGCTAAGAGAAAAAAAGAAAATTGTTGAAAATTTGGGTATGTGAATGAACGGAAGTTATGTAAACCCTTAGGGAACACATCATGAAAAAAAGATTAGAGTGGAAGTTGATTTGAAACCATGGAAATTTATTCAAAATCTTCCAGGAATCCATAAAAATATCCACGAAATGAAATATCGATCAATTATAATGGAAAAGGAGGTGAGTCGAAGAAAAATGATGTTGGAAGTCGATAATAATACCACGAAGTTGTACATTGAGAGTCCCACGATATGTTCTTGAAATGCGAGATTAATCAATTTACGTTATGGCTCTACTTGTGCCAACAATTTCCGACAATAGTGTCAAAATATTCAAAAAGGAAGCTTTGGAAAGCTTTTTAAATTATGCGTTTTATAAGCATTTAAATCTAGTTGAATCTACCAGAATTCTGATTATACAAACCAGAAATGAATGTCCAATATGCCCTTACAATAAGGTCTGCTTCAAAGTATAAAAAAATTTTGTTTGACCTTTTTCTCGTTGTTTCAGTTATATCCCCACATGAACTAAACCATAATTCCTTGTAGAAATAACAAAAACCATTCACTAGACAGCTTTTTGTTATCTAAGAAAGAGAAATTTCAAGTCAACATAAGCAACTGCTTTGGTAAACCTAACCAGATGTTATGATATGCACTAACAGATGTTCTGACTACCAACAAATTCCGATACTTTTGTACTTTTATTTTTTAACCCTCCGTTACTTTTTCTGAAGTTACATAGACTTTCTCAAAGAATACAATTCATTAAATAGTTCCGTAGACAGAGTGAATCAAGTATATTTCGTACTTCGAAAGTGACTCACTCTATTATGTATACACTAGGTGAGTAACGCGCGCCATTGCGCGCGTCTCCGTTATTTTATTGTTAACCTCTATATATCAAATCGTTTCAATCCAACGTATATTATTTCGATCAATAATAATTTATTTTAAAAGATTTATAGATAATGAATTTCTTTTTTTTAATGTACATATAGTTAATTTTGTAATATTTTGAGAATGTTAAAAATTTTATTCTTCATCAGAATAGTCGCATTTCTCCTCTTGTTTTCTTCGCCTTCTCTCCGCTGGACTCTCTCCTCTTCTTCTCCTCTTATTCTATTCTCCTCCTTACTTTTTTTCTCTCTTAGCTTTCTCCTTTCTCGTTTTCTTCTTCTCTTGTTCTCTTCCTACCTTTTTCTCTTTTTTCGTGACCCCTCTCCTTCTCTCCTCCGCTGACCCTCTTTTTTTATTCTCCCCTCCTTTGATAACTTCTCTCCTTCTTTTCTTTTCTTATTCCCTACTTATCTTCTTCACCTGACTCTCTTACTATCCAGACTTTCTTTTTATCTTATATCTCTTCTACCTTTTTCTTCTCCTGAAACTTCTATTTTCTTCCCATCTTCTCCTCTTCTTCTCCTTCTTGCTCCTCTCTGCTCCTTTTCTCTCCGTCAATCAACTCTTTTCGTCCTTGTGCTTCCCTTTCTTCCTCCTCTTTTTCTCATTACTCTTCTCTTCTCCTCTTTTTTTTCTTCTTTTAACTCTCTTCCCCTTTTCTCTTTTCTCTTCTTTTTTCCTTTCATTCTCCGACACTTTTCTCCTCCCCTTCATTTCTTTCTTTCTTCTTCCCGTTTCCCTTCATCTGTTAACGCTCTTTTACAGTTCTTACCTTTTTCACTTTTCCCATTCTTCTGTTCTCTTTAGCTTCTCCTCTCTGCTCTACGCTGTTACTCTTCTTCTCTTTGCTTCCCTTCTCCACTGCTCTTCTGCTCTTCTTCCTCTCTCCTCCCAACTCTCGTCTCTTCTTTTCTTCTATCTCCTCTTCTCGTCCTGCATTTCTTTTTTTCTTTGTATTTCTTTTTTTCTTTATTCTCATAATCTCTCCTTCCCTTCTTGGCTTTACACTTCCTTTCCTCCGACCCCCTTCTTCTTTTCTTCTCTTCTGCTTCTTGCACTCTTTCTCTCCTTACTCTATCCTTCTCTTACTTTCTTCTTATATTCTCTCTCCAACTTACCTACCTTCGTAACTTCCGTCTACTTTCTTCTTCTCTTGAATCTTTCTTTCTCCCCGTATCGTTTTCTTTCTTTACTTCTCTCTCACACATTTCTACCTTTTCTATTCCCCTTGTTCCAGACTCTTCTTTTTCTCCTTTTCTCCTCTTCTTCTCTTCACCTTGAAACTTTCTCTTTCTCTTTCCAATCTTCTATCATTCCTTTCTTCTTTTCTCCTCCAACTCTCTTCATGTCTTTATTCTCTTCTTCTCTTCTTTCTCCCTTTTCTTTTATTCTTCTTTCCTTCCCTTCTTATATTTTTGTCTTCTCCCCTTCTTCTCTTCTCTTCTTCACCTATTTTGTACTCCTTTCCTTTCTTTTCTCCTCAACTCTCTCTGCTCTTCTTTTGAATCACTACTTGTCTCCTTCTCTTTATTTCTTTTTTCTCTTGTGATCACCTTCTACTTTTCACTCCTCTTATTTTCTCATTTTCCCTATTTCTCTTCTATTCTCGTCCTCTTTTCTCTCAAGCTTTTATTCTCTTCATTTACTATCTGTCTTTTTTTCTTCCTCTCTTTTTCGCTCCCTCCTTTTTTTCTAGTTACTCTTTTTTCCTTTTCTTTTTCGTATTTTTTTCTCCCTTTCTCTACTCCTTTCTACACTTGATCTTCTTCTTTCCTTCCTATCTTCTCTGCTTTACTCCTCCTCTTTTCCTCTTCTTTACTCCTCCCTTCCCTCATTTCTAATGAGTGATGAATTTTCGAACAGGAGATCAATTCTCAAGGAAGCAGTTCTTGAAAATTTCATCAAAAGAGATCGATTTTTAACAAGAAATGTAACAAAAGATACATAAACCAAAAACAGTTTTGGTTTTGAATAATTAACTGTTGAATATAAATAAAAAAGACGAATTTTCAAGTGAAAATAGTAAAATCTTTCTAATATAGAAAAATGTGCATTTTCAGTTTTTTGAGAAAACTCGAAAAGTTGTAGATATCATCCTGAAGGGCTTGCAAAAAGAAAAATTTTTTTCTGAAAACTTTTTTCCATACCTTGCATTGTTCGGCTAAAAATCCTCATTTCTGTTTATATTTTTGAATTTTAAAAATGCCAAAACTTTGACAATTTTGTTTTCAATAAAAAAAATCATAATAAAAAATTGTTAC